>JABCKI010000349.1:0-15815 GCA_018282025.1 Sphagnurus paluster
TCCGTTCTAATCATAAGTTTTTGATTCGAATTCAAGCAGAACGTTTAATACCTCACATTTCGTGAACTATTCCCCCATTTTTTGATGAAAAAACAGCGGCAAAATCCCCTAGACATCCCCAACCACCAATTTCCCATTGACAGCAAGGATATCTGTGAATCCACCTGCAGCATAGAGACCAGTCGTTCAAACCGACTGATTGACAACGCGACGATAGCAGGCATGCTGGGACAGTCGTAAATCGAGAAAAGCGGCAAATAGATAACTCCTCACTGCAGCCTGAGTGCGTCACTCAAAATCCCCAAGAAAATAGGCTTCAGGAATTGGAATGGAGATCCGTAAATTTGTTGATTAGGATGAATTCCATTAGTTCTGTACATTGTACTAACCCTCAAGCAACTGCTGAGTATCGTTCGTACAGTTCTCTTGAGCTCGCCAAAATGATCTATATCACGGCGGCAGGCCACGGCAGGCGCTGACTCATCACTACCAGGGCTCTCTCGCAGGGTCACGCTTTGCTCATCAGTGTTGAAGATCTGAATCGGGGCCACCTCTTGTGCAGGTTCCTCGGTCCCAGTCATCACGTGTATCGCCAATTTTCCGACCCATTCAATCGCATCTAAGCGCAATGTTCCCAAGGAGGCATCTCAGAAAGCCACCACATGACCTAGGCCCCCGCACCCATCTCACATCCGTCGGAAGAATTTTGGACATATAAACTGGCATAGTATATAAGAGCACGCCCGACCTTGCGACCCAAGAAAATCCAAGGCCGAAAGGGATGAAGCCCTTCCCCGCTCTCTTCTACGTGGCATGTCTAGGCCTGCTTGGGATCCGCATCGTGCCCGTGGGCTTCATGTCGGGTTCCGCGTTGGCTGCTTTCGTACGGGAGACTGCGTGTTTATGGTTTCTGTATGTCGCCAACCGACTGAACCTCTCCAAGGAGAGCCGAAAGTGCGGCCTTGATGGTGGCGACGCGCATGTAGTCTGGAATAGACGGGATGAAACAACCCTGGTAAGTAGTCGGTCAATTTCATCGTCGTATACATATGGCTTTGGTTCACTCATTTCGCAGTCCCCGGCTAACATGATATGTACCAAGTGTGGTTTTTCTCCAATTATAGGAGAGAATTCTCACCGTTCTCAGCGCCACCCAGAGGTAGGTGATGGAACACTATCTTCTCAATCCTCTAACCCGAAATATTTACAGCACAATCGTAAACTGACACTTGGTAAAACGGTGAACGAATTGTATTCTATCTGGCCGTTGAATTACCGAACCACAAGAAGATGCAGCACCTAGCATTTCGGTATCTCCTGATGGAAAGTACCGCTCCCGATGCACCACGCTCCACAATCCCTGGAAATACCAAAACACGGGGCCCAGTAGCGTAACGCTAGGATCCGGCCTGTAACATTGGATGGGTGGTTTCGGGGTTGGTTGTTTGAGTTGGCTTTTCGATTGGCTTGGTACAGGACGTGGCTGTAAGATAAAACCAATGTATATGATGATGATATGATCTATTCCACAGTTCAATATCTGAGACTCTGAGATGGGAATCCGTGTACGCAGTACACTTAATTTTTGAGCTAACCATTGAAGTACAGACTAAAAGCTAATTCATAATTGAATAGGATACTTTCCGGGCGAGTAGGTGACTGGTACGCTTAAAATGTCCCTGCAAGACACAAGAACGTGAAAATGGTGGAAGACCATCAGAGGGCTTTGCGGGAGTGAAAGCCTCCCTTAGATTTTTTGTTACCTCTGTGACTGTCCATTTCTGTTCCGAAGGTATCTTCTCAAGTATCTTCAGTGCTGAATCGCGTGTGTCTGTGTGGTCGCATACTTGGAAGTCGCACCCGTCGTCCTTCATCTTTCGGGCAATGGCATCCATGCGTGCCCTTCTGGTGGACTCCTGAGGGGCCCTGTTACCCATCGTTGTTTGAGTAATTACAACGCGCTGGGAGAGCACTTTCAGTCTTTGTGGACACATGCGTGACGAAGAGGGGGCGCAACGGTCCCTGTGTCCAACAAGGTATACGACCCCAACATAGATGGTCTCCGGGAAATTCAGAACATTGGAGCTGGAATTGGAGGATTGTTTTTAGTGTTCCACAACTGATGAACGATTTCCTGTATATAATTTGAAGCTCACAAGGTGTGAAGAGAACTGATAAGTTCGCCCCAGATTTGATTGTCAGTGTATCCGGCAGCGTCGAAGCCAGGGTTGACGTCGACGAGGCAAAAACATCGCCCTTTGTGCTGGAAAGTGAAGGGCCTGATATCGACAGGCTGAATTGGGTCGCGTTGGAGATTTTGCTCTATCCCAGCTTTCTTCCCCGTTGCCGTGCTGATGAACTAGTAAAATAGGAAATGGATGAAGAATCTCCTTGATTAGAGTTAGGCTGGGACCCACAGTGCTTTTTCCGACTCAATTCAGACCTAATACACTAAATAAAGTCAAGGCGATAAATTAACCCTGAAAATCTCTAGGTGCTCACAGAACGAGGGTATCTGGTGACTCTGGCTGCGCCGCCGTAGCGCTCTCTGGCTCTGGCTCTGGCTCTGACTCTCGATCGTGGAGGTTGGGTTCCTGTGCTGGCGGCAGCGCCAGCACCGACTCTGACAAGTTTTCTACACCTGTCGCGTTATGGCTCGACTATTTACGGACAAGTTTGAGGACTCCATCAGCCAAAGGCTGTTGAGCGTGCATAGAAAAATACATACCGTACTTCTGCCAATTGTGGCCGTAGATACTCTTTGAAGGGTGTATTAATAGATTAACTGTGAGTACCCATGAGCAGCTCACGGAGAAATAGCGTCTTCAGTCATGATACCCTCGACGTATATCTTGGATGATACAGGAAAGTTTTGTTAGAATGGTGTTGTGAAATGAGATGAAATACAAGTCAAGGGGGAAGGAGTGACTCACGCCTCAGGGTGATCTATTGAAAATGTAGTTGCCAGGTGGGATACGTGAGGATGATCCTGGCAGGCAGAAAATGACACAAGGTACCAGCATAGTCGGTACTATGACCACATATTTGATGTGAAATAGGCGCCACATACCAAATGTGGATGTGAAGATGTTTGGGTGGGCGTGTAGGGTGTAATTAACGAAGGAGAGGGACTGCGATAGGTTTCAGGGTTTATATGTTGTGACCCTTGAGTAGTCAGATCGGTTCATTAAAATCGCTTGAGTATTTTTTGATTGGCTTGGTTGGGGGTGAATCGGGGTGCGTATGTACAATGAAGGGTGATTGTGACCTTCTACGGCCAGAAAAAAGTTGAACACCCCCATCGGCTACCTGATCAACCTCCTTATTATATGTATTTTGTTTCGTATGTTGTCTGGCGCACTTTTTTAGGTTAAGCGTGCATGTGGAGTCAATATATGGTCCGGGGTCTATAAGTGAGCAAAGGGTACATAATATTATTACCTAAAGCCGTGGCTGACAGAGGTGGCGCAATTATGGTGTCATGCGCCACGCGTTAGGCCTGTCATAGTCAACGGAGGTTGTGCAAGTCTGATCATTCAGAAAATCACAAGTTTCAAGTGCGCAGTAGCTTCAAGGTGGACTGGTTCACCCTAAAGCGGCAGACATGACGGGGTGGAAATGGTTGGAACCGCCTTCCCGGGAAAGCTGCGGACAATCTACAAAAAGATCAGACCAATCAGAGTCTAGGGGAGCTTGAACACCAAGCTTTGAATTATAGACAGAGCACGGGCAGTGGGCACTAAAAAGGGCGTAGATCTACTTGATAAACGATGCAATTAGTATCGCAAGTTGTGGATCTAGTAATGAGGATTGGGTTGTAAGTATTTAATATTTAATATTGAGTAATGCAAACGATAGACGGTAGAGAACCGGATCACAAACCGAATAGGGACCCTAGTACCCGTGTCCGCGAAAAGTATGGAAACACACGGTCACGTGCATTTGATTTTTCGCCCATCGCGTCAGTCTCAAACAGCCACAGACACAGTGATTGGCCAAAAAATGTCAAAATGTGCTTTTGGGAGTTCTACGAAGTGATTGGTACAAGCCGATTCCTTGAATTCAAAGATTTTGTGAAAAATAGCCCAAAATTGTGGCCAACCGCTAAAAAAAACTTGATAAAATGACGAATAATAGTGCAATCGCAAGCTTTCAATGTTCTGAGCATGATTCTATCAAAATAATTTCAATTTAACCATACCGTAACATTTCAAAGCGCAAAAGCTATTGCAATAAAGCCCTCCTCTTCATGAAGAGCAATAGGCTCGGCGGTATACAGTGCATCGGCACCCGCGCGCGAGAAAGCATCATTGATGAGAATCTTTGCAGACTTAACCTCGTCACAATCTCGCTTCCATTTCTGGCTGGTTCTTTCAAGCCAAATGTGATATATTGCCTTGCGGGAAAATTTGGGAGTGGGATAAATCTTCAATATTTCGTCCCATAACTGTGAGCAAAACAATAAATGAAGTACTGAAGTTGCTGATGTGTTGAGGACTTGCCTGTGTTGGAGTCAAACTTGGATTGCTGTTGACAAAATCTCTAATATCAACTGGAATGTCAATGCACCAATAAGGGACATGGTCATCTTTGTGGCCTAGTTTGACAAGAGCCACATTGTCGTTTTCGGTGATGGTAATATGTAACCAGCCGTCACAATCGAATGAATAGACAGAGTCCCGGTCGCGAGGCTTCGCACCTTCTCGCGTCGTTTTCTTGGACTTGTGCTGCCGAGATTTTGATTGCGCGCAGTTATACATAAACCAGGATGTAGGGGTATGTTTGTGATGATAAACACTATGATAGCTTTTGCTGACATCCCTTCTTGACCTCATACCACCATCATCTCCAATTTTTCCCATGGTTTCCACACCATGGGCAACAAGAAAAACAAGCGTAAGGCTGCATCCCCAGCAGAGTCCCATCGATCCGCCCCCTCCCATCCGGTTATACCTGACTACCAGGCTGACAACCGCTGCAACACGCCCGACCAGGGCTACGTCAACTTCCAACACGCCCAGGACTACCTGGACAACGACAGCTCCTCAGAGCTCGAATATCAAGAGGAAACACCCACCGCCCCCCCCACCCAACACCCCGCGCAGAGACTCACACAAGTCATGCGAGAGATAATGGTCGACGAACATCGGCCTTTATACTTTCCCCAAATCGCCAAATCCATGCTCAGCTATATTGAGACACTTCAACCTGACGCCATCAGAGATTTCCTCCAAGGCCACAAACTCACCCAACAACTAATTGCCGAGGCAGTTAGCAAGACCAAAGCCATGGTCGTTCCCCCACCCCCACCTCCCCCCTCAATGGAGGTGGACTCCCCTCCCACTCCCACAGCCCCTAGACCCCCAGGCGCCACGCCTCCCACACGAGGCAAATCCACCCCCCCGGCACCCCAGTCAGGTGCCCCGGCCCCAGCCACGCCCCCCACCCCCCCGGCAGTCCCCGCACCTTGCAGCAAGCCTGCCCCCATCCACACCCCCCTGGCCAAGCGTGCCCCCAAGCACACCACGCCCCCTCCCCCTCCCTCCCAGGCAGCCCCCAAGCTGTCCTTCGCCGCGGCCCTCGGGTCCAAGGCCCCCCGCCCCCGCAAAGCCCACCCGCCCACAAAGCTAGTGGCCCCCGAAACCACCAAGTGGGTAGTCATACCCTCCGACAAATCTCAACTCCAGGATGTGGCCAAGCGCCCCTCCCCGCACCACATCGTGAGTGCAATCAGCCATAAACTCCGAGCATGGGCCGGTAAGCCCTTCAGCGGAATCCCAGTCGCCGACCTGGGCGACTCACACATCCTCGCAGCCACCTGGACAGTAGGCTGCAACCTCCTCGTCACCGCCGTCAAGACCCGCGACACCTACGGTCTCAACAAACACACTTACTCCTGCATCGTCAATGAAGCCCTTGACATGCCCGCATTCAACAACAAGGGCGCCTCCATCAAACTATATCGGCCGCCCGCCCGCCTCCAAATCAAAGCGGTCCCCACCTGGGACCACTCCACCAACCGTCCCGTCGAGCTGTCCAACCTTCACAAGACACTTGACAAACTTGGCATCTTTGAAGGTGTCAATCTCATCAGGAGCAATCCCGATCCCAGCAGCATCCTCTCCTGGGCCCGGGATCCTAAAACATTCAACGCCGAATCACGCCCCTGCACGGTGATGCTCCGCTTCTACAACAACAACGGCCGAGAAACTGGGGCCCTACTCAAGAAGGCCTTTTACCTTCTAGGCTGCCGCCGCCGCTTCGACAAGTGGCACCCCCGCCCACCGGCCCCTAAAAAGGGCTCGCCTCCTCAAGCAGCAAGACCTCAAGCCGGACATACCTAGCAACGTCAAGCCTGTGTCCCCCCGGCGACCTTTCTGCTTTTATCTATTTCTCTTTTCCTTTCTCTTTTCTCTTACTTTACGTTCCGGATACCAGCCCAACAGTGGCCACCCCATTCACCAGGAAACGGTCTTTGCCACACCCTTTCCCCATACCCGTTACCATTAATTACAATTCTACCAGCCGTCTTAATATGGCCACCCCTTTACATACTCTTACCCACAGCGTCCATAGTCCACGTGTACTTGAATGCGCTATATAAACTGGTTAAAATAAAAATAAAAATAAAAAATAGCTTTTGCTGAGAGTTAATATTGTTGAAATTTTTTGTGTAGTCGTCATTAGCTTACATATATCGATAATTTAAGTTTTCCCAGATTTTCTTAGCACATAAGTCTGCCAGTTCACGGTCGCTAGAAACCTCCAGCCTAAGGGCAGACAGATTCACCCGTGCATCGAGGGAAATTATTTCCTCCGACTGAGAGAGAGCCTGAAGAGAGTCCAAGTATTTCTTGAGATCCACAACCGAGAGATCAGATAGATCATCCGAGGCCTCCTCGCCCGGAAAATTCTCTTTATTGCCCTGTTTGGCTTGTCTCTTCTCTGCATCGCGCCGGGCCTTCTTATGGAGGCAAATCACGCAAAACTTCGAGAAACCCAGCGATCCATCTCGTTCATGCATCTTTTTAAAGTTCGACGTGTCCAAGTCCTTCCGACAGCTACCACAACTGCGGAGAGCACTCAGGCTGTTTTCGGTCTCCATAAGTCAGACAGGATTCAGATGGGCGAGTAGAGGGGGATATAAGTGTAGAAACAGACTACTTAGAAATAATTTTATCATGCATCTTCACGCACGCATATCCCGCTCTTGCATGTTTGCGTCCAAGATTGACGCGAGCAGGTGTGCCGCATCACGTGCTGCGAACAATCTGCTGGGTCAATAGCGTTCACTACAACAGCCTTCGACGACCAACAGACACGACGGACATCGCTGGCATATACCTACCTTAATAGGTTATTCCTGTGTTGCCCTGGTGCTAGGTGCGATCTTTCATTCTACATATCACCTTCCTACACTTATAGTACATTGCGCGATAACTTAGAGCACACTTGAGGAAGAATTAGAGCAGTGCGAGCGACATAAGACAGTTGTGATTCCCAGGTGCGTAATGCGGCATGCCAGCAGCGCCTTGCTAATTTTCTTTTTCTCTTGACTTAGTTTGACCATCAGTTACACGATGCGAGCAATATGGATCTCGGATAGTCAAGGTAAGTCCTCGACCCGTTAACCTCCCCACATCCACACCTGCTGACCACCCTCCCGTCTTCACGCACCCTCCCCTCGCCCATCAACCACATGCTCATGCTCATACCCAAGCTTGCCCGCTGTACCTGGCACCTGCGCACCAACAATGGTGCGAGTACACCCATGCAAGCGCTGCAATGCCCACGACTTCTCAAACGGGGCCGGGTTTTGGACCGGGGTGCGGCGCAATCGAGGGCTGTGAGGTGTGGGGGTGTCATTGGGCAATGGCTCAGTGACTCGCGACTTGGCACTGATCAGTAATCTGGCGAGCGAGCGCACAGCGGGGGCAGCAGGATGGGTAGGTGGGCTGCCGGGAACATTCAGTAATGCGTAGTAATGTGTGTATATAGCATTTAATAAAATTTTATGCATTCTCTCGCATTAGCTTTCTGTAAATATCAGTAAATGCGTGATAATGCCTAGATTTACAATTTATCCACTCTGATTGCATTATCTTACATTCTCACACAGCTAATGCGAGGTAATGCCAGATAATGTTATCTAATACATGGACTTTTGACTGGGCCTCAGGCCTCAGACCTCTGTATGAAACGAGAGAAGGCTGTCGACGCGGGATTTCAACGCGTCCGAGAAATGCCCGTGATGTGACATACTTACTTGGCTCTCCTCCGCTACATACCCCTAGGCTACGATAGCATGATAGACTTATTATTTTGCCCACCCTCCACTTCCCCTTAACTATGACTCGTCTACACATACTGTTGCCGTCGGACTTGGTGCCGCACGCCAGATGCCAGACTTTTCAAATCCCACCCCCCGATTTCGAGTTCGGTGTCAGGCTTTGAGTTGTTGCCGACATCAGGGATCCATCCTTTTTCTTGCCCTTAATTGTGGGCGCCCGAACCATACAAGGAAATATTGTTACGGGTGCCAAACTGTAAATCCCGTCTTAATCCCGATCCATTCTGACAGCTGGTTTTAGGCCACTCCAGGCACGTCCTTTGGGTGTGGCCGACTTTTAGAATGTGCAGTGCAAGCAGGGGTTAAAATGATCCCTCTGCTTCCTACTTCCCAAATTTCTCCAGGCTCAGCTCCTGATCATTGTCAGCCTACGACAACACCTGCGCAATGTCAGAAAAGCCAAGGCCAGGGCTCACTCGTCAGCATACATCTAATACCCTTATTGAGGGTGCTCAGACTGAACCCCAGAGCGACGGTTGGCTTTTTTTTTTTGACTCGATAATGAATCTCATACTCATGTACGCCGTCAGCTCAAAATATTGAAGGAGCAGCGCCCAAAGAAGTGCCACACTCCCGCGGACAGCAGAGCGTTGACGACATTCTTCCATTGTTCAGCATCTTCATTATGCTAATATGGCCTTGGATATTCTTCGGCGTCATTTGGGCCAAGAAAGGTATAGAGATGAACAATCACTTCGCCGGCATCTTCTTGCAATACTCTCGCCCAACCACCTACATCATCACGCTCATCTCCAGCATTGTGTCCATGATTGTCGGGTCCTTGTTTTCTCTCGCGATCATTCGCTTTGCGCAGGAATTGGTGTCGCGTCCTGAGCCGACTCGACCCTTTCACCTTCAAGTCCTGTTAGCTTGCAGGCGTCAGCACTGGCCCTGGGGAAAGAGCTGGAAAGACGTCAAGTATTTGATTCACAAAAAGAGGTGGTGGCCTGCGGCCTTGGTGGTAGTTTGTCTGCTCGCTCTCCCGCAAGTGATTTCAAGCACCTCGAGTCTCATCACTCCATCTCGATACCATCGAATGGCAAATCTGAATGGGACGGAGATCGACTTCTCATCAGCTGATGCCGACTGCCTCGCTTGGTTTGAAGCAAATCCTCTATCGGAGAGTTGTGACTGGCAGGTGAATCAGACATAGTGCTTGGAATATTGTGAAATGCCTGACTGACTGCATGCCACCGTTAGGAGTATAAAGATCTGATCTACAACAGCTGTGTTGGAAGTGTCGATCTCCTGGACGCTGGTCGTGGTCAAGTTAGTCAGACTAAATTATTAAAAGAATTTTACTGATTCCCGCTGTAGATGCGTCAATCGTTTCAAAGCAGCGTCCAAAGTATCGACTTGAGTCAGTTTGGTTGCAGCGTTGGAACTAATTTCCTAGGACCTATCCGAGGTGTCTTGCCTACGGGTCCCGCCGGTGTCCCCGCCTTCGACAGCCTTGCCTCTCAGTTCAAAAATACAAAAATATTAGCAGGGGTGACCTCATATAACTACACCCTCAATTTTCAGAGTCTCACCAGCAATATCAACTGCAGTTACGTACCAGAAAGCCCCATCACCTTGGGCGCAGTAACAGCCGATCATGTGGAGTACAGTGCCAACTGTAGCAAAATTGGAGAAGTTGAAGTTCTGATGGGCAAGACGCAAATAACATCGACCAACAGCGACAATCTCCTAGCATACTGGGCATGCCAGTCAGCGTCAAGTTCCCAGACGCAATCTTATTCCATTTATCTGTGCGAAGCCCAATACGACAAGTCCGGGAATGGGAATATCACTTGCACTGTTTCCCTACAATCCGCCATATTTCCAGTCACATATCAGTACACTGCAGACATTTTCGAGTCAGCACATGGCTCTGAACCGCTGATTACATCCTCTTCGACCGCGTTTTCTGACCTCGTTAGCCGTGCGCTCGTTGACTTGGGGAACCTTATATCCGCTGCTCAGAATTTCCAAACCAATCTAGTTGCCGAGTCGGTTGCTATCTTTGGAGGCAAATTTTTTGACCCATCCAATCAAACCTATCCGGAACTATACGAGCTAATGATCCAAGGTATCCTTGAATACGAAGTTTGTCCCGTTCATTATTTATCGCTTTATTCATTCTCTTACGGTTGTTCTATAGGCTACCCACCTTCGGTTGATGTATTCGTTGAAAAGTCCACCTCGCTCTTGCATGCAGGCAGTGACGGGGTCAGCGAGCTTCGAGGTATTGGTTCGTGACGCGTGCCGATGCCTTGTTGTTGTTGCCGATGACAATGATCAACCTGGCTGCTTTGGTCGCCCTCATTCTCGCTATGAAAATGGCAAAAGCCAGCGGCCATAATTTGAAAAAATCCGATGCTAGAAGAACCAACTACATTGAACACCAAGAGCACATTTGCGGCGAAGGGTTCACGGACGACGAAGAATATGTGCCTGATGAATGGAGGTATCAAATTTCAGCTCTGCCCACGACTGTACGTGATTTGATTCGATACACATGATTTCAGAGCTCATTATTTATTTTGTGGTTGCAGAGAGTCAAGTTTGCGAAAGAGGCCAAGGGAGAGGACGAAAAGTCAATTTCGAAGAGGCAAAGAGTTTGAGATTGCTTCAAGGGCTGGAGGGTACGACGCCACATCCACGCCATTATTTGATGGTCAGTGTACGTCTCTGATTTCGTATACTTTAGTTTCTACCATGTTTTCTTTTCTGCTGTCTGCGACCCCTCTATATTTTAGCCCGAGTACCACACTGTTAGCCGTCATGCCATGCTCCTACTTATTTTCCTATCTACTTGCCTACTGTACTAATTCCATTTTAAAATTTATACAACTACCAGTCGCAATTTCGCAATTGCCTAGGCCTAAGCCACCATACACCCTTTCCCCCAACGCCCGTACTATCTGCAGTCAGACAACCGCCTCCGATACTTCACCTAACTTACGTGCTCACGAGAGCCGCTACCTAGTATGGCGGGGCCATCCAAGACCAAGAACGTTGACCTGGAGGCTGGATCCGGGCTTGCACGACCACGCCGCCACTCCCTGCTCATATATACCCGTCGATGACAACTGATGCAATTAGTGTCGAGTACCTAGTATTGCTAATGAGGATCTATGAGTATGTAGGATTGAGTAATGGGTTATGGGTTATGCGAGCAGTTGGGCGTAAGGTTATGGGTATGGGCGATGGCGAAGGGGTACATGCAGCAAATAGAAGCACGAAAGTGCAAGCAGAAACATGATACAGGATGCGGGATGCGGGATACAAGGTCGGTGAAGATGCAGGTGAGAGGGACAATGCACGAGGAAGTGAAAGGATGCGATGAGCAATGCGGGGATACGATAATGATAATGATAATGTGCAAGGGACAGAGCATCATGGTACAACGTTTGACACGACATGGGACAAGGGCAAAGGAACACAACATGGGACAGGGGCAGAAACACAAGGCGCGCGAGTGAGCAGAACAGAGCGTGAAAGGACAATTGAGAACGTGAAATGCCGGGGGCGAGGGAAAGGTTGGATGAGAGGGCAGGAGAACAGAGCAGGAGAAGAGCACAAACGGAGAAGAGCAGAGGCGAAGCACGAAAGCAAACGGCAAACGGCAAACGGTGGAAGGACCGAACCACAAATTGAGCACGCTGCGTGACGGGGCCAGAGGAGAACGAGAAAAAAGCAAACGCGAGGAAAAGGCGATGAAACTTGGCAACGCGCACCTACCCGGCGCGTTCAGCCTCGTCTTCCCCATCCTCGCCAGCACCGGCACCCTGGACCTCCAACTCACACACTGCGTCGGCCTCGGCCTGTAGCACAGCGAGCCGCGCATAGACCGCGTCGGGCTCGAAGACGTCCTCTACGCGCGCGGGGGTGCGTGGGCCGGGGCACTGGGCGGCGTGCTTCCACCTGGCGGGGTGGGGTTAGTGGTGGTGTTTGTTTTCCTATGGGGGGTTTTGGCTGCGGTGGGTTTGGAGTGGGGGTGGGATGGGTGGTGAGAGGGGTGTGTGGGAGGGTGTTGTTTGAGCGGTAGTGTGGTATAGGGATGGTTAAAGTGGGTAAAGTGGGTAGAGTGGAGAGTGGATGAGAGAGTGGGGAAGGGTCGGGTTTGTGGGTGGTCGGTAGTGGGAAATGATGTGGATGGAGATGGGTGGAGTGGAAAAGGAAGAGGAAGAGGTAGAGCGTACCAGAATATTTCTTTTACCTGTAAAGTGGGGGTTAGTGGTGGGATTTGGGGTGAACGAAAGAAGAGGAAGGTGTGGAAAATGAACAACAGATTGGACGCGTTCTAGACAAGAGCCAGGATAGTAAGAAGATGAGCGGCGGAGACGGACCTTGGGCTCGACCATGCGGACGCCCTGGATGGGGACCCAGCGTTTGCACGCAGCGCAGGCGGCCTCGACGACGGTTGTGCGCTCGTTGCGGGCTGCGTTGGGGCGCGCAGTCTCCCGGAACGCGACGGGGGGGGGCAGGGGGCCCGAGAGGGACACGCCTGCACGGTGGTGGGTCAGAGGGGAGAGGAAGGATGGCATGGGGCGTACCGTGAAAGTACTGCATGTGGTAGCTGGGCGCATATGGTCAGCTTTGGGACACGCGATGGGGATGGGACTCTGCATTGTGGTGATTAGGCAGGCGGCGAAGAGAGCGGGAGAGGGACGCACCACTTGTAGGCGGAAAACTTCATGGCGAGCCAGGTTTTGGTGCCCGCGCCGCCGCGGGCGGGGGGCTCGATGCAGATAGGGCAGAGGCCGCGCTTGGAGGCGCCGATGCCACGGACGAAGCGTGGGGTGTAGAGGTCGAGCGGGTAACGTGGGGGGTTGTAGGTTCCGCCGGGGCGAGGTAGGCCGGCCAGGCATGGGGAGCTATGACAGAGGTGAATCGGAGGTAATTAGGGCAGGGAGGGGACACACGAGGTGGGGGTGAGTTGGTAGAAGGAGCTTGCAGGGAACCGGCGGTAGAAGAGTGGGTAGTCGGGGTTTGGGATGAGGCCAGGCGGGAGGGCGCGTGTGGTGAAGATCGGAGCGGATGGAGGGGCGGATGGAGGAGGGCTGTGGCTGGGAGGCGCAGGTGGTGGCGAGGGCGGATTGGGGCGGGAGCGCAGGACGCGTTTGGGGCGGGGCAGGGGCGTTGGTGAGTAGTCCGGGCTCACGCGTTTGCGTTTGCGATGGCGCGGCGGGGTCGTCAGTGGGGTCAGCGGGGAGATCGGCGAGGCAGGCGGCGTGTTGACCAGCGTCTCGTCCGAGCAAAACGACGACGCACGCACGATCGGGGAGATGTACGACGACCCCGACGAGATCGGCGACAGCGTGTACCGTGCACTGAACGGCGTGCTCGGCGCAACCGGCGGGGACAGCAGCGACACCGGGATCGTCGGGCTCGCACGCAGCGACGGTGGCGTCTTGGTCGCCGTCAGGAACACGTCTTGCGCAGATGCGTATGCGAGGAACATCGTCGTTGTGGTCAAGAGTGACGTCTGTGCAGCCTTTCAAACTCCGACCCCTCTTCCAGCGACCATGACGGCAAGAACGACGGCGACGCTCTTCTTCCTGCTCTACCTCGCCCTCTCTGCCCATGCTGCCGCCCTCACCACGCTGCTGGCAGCCAACGAGCGCCTTTGCTTCTACGCAGACGTCGACAAGGCCGGCGAAAAGATCGGCGTGCGTGTCACGCTTCTGCTGTCCCGTGCTCCCTCTCACCTCTGCCCCTAGTTCTACTTTGCCGTCCAGTCTGGCGGCTCCTTCGACATCGATTTCGACATAAAGGACCCCAACCAGAAGCTCCTCCTTGCCGGCGAGCGTGAGCGCCAGGGCGACTACGTCCTCACCGCCAACACCGCAGGCGAATATGCCTTTTGCTTCGAAAACGACATCTCCACACTCACGGGCAAGCTCGTCGACTTTGATATCATGGTCGAGAGTGAGCCCCGTCGCGAGGCCCCTGCCAAGCCTGGCCAGATTGCGGACCAGACGAGTGCGCTTGAGGAGAGTGTGTTTAGGCTTAATGGCATGTTGATGAACATTAAGAGGTTGCAGAAACAGTGAGTCCCTTCCGGACCTTGACTATGATTAAGCTTCATGGTTGTGCAGCTTCCATACCTCGGAGAACAGAGGCTTTGATATCGTCCGCTCCACACAAAAGTGAGTCCCCTCGCATGGGCTATACTACTTTCACTGACACCTCCATAGTCGTATATTCTGGTATGCAATCCTCCAGACCGCAGGCGTCATTGGCATGGCTGTGTACGTCTTTTCCCCTCCCATCTCTTTCCTCTTTTCTCCTTCCCGCCTTCGTCTATCGTGTTTTCTTCGTTGAAAACCTCTCCGGGCGGGCGTGCTCCAGACTCCCGTATACCGCCCCGTTTCGCTTCCTACACATATAAATTCCGAGGAGTGCGTATACGCCTAAAGGGCAACAGCAGCTCCGATGCTGTTTACGACGCAGCTATCGGCAGTCCAAGCTCAAGTCAACAGCTGCCCCTCCCGAGCCTGTTATTGTCGCATGAGGTGTGACGCGCGCGCTCAATGTCTACCATCCATCGCGTACTACTTTTGTAGTGTCGCGTCCACCCATGCTCTCATTTCTGCCTTCATCTTCCGTTTCTTTCCATCTTAATTCACCTCAACTCCTCATCCACCCTGGCGCTTTATATCTCCCCCCTTCCCCACGCCCTACTACACCACATACCCACCTTTTTACCCCCTCACACTTCTCCCCCGAATAGAACCCTAGCTAACAACCGCGTGCAGAGTACAGGTCTACGTCCTCCAGACGTTCTTCACAAGTACCGGGCGCAGGTACAAGGTGTAGTCTGCCTCGGGGATATGTTAGGGGACCCAGGTGGCCGGGGCAGCGTAGACTCACTGATTGTATTTATGGCGCAATGGGCTCTCAGATATACATACTTATATATCTCAGACCATCGGGGGGCGTCGTGAGTTTATTCGGCGATGGGTGGTTGAGTGGATTCGACGGTCGTGCGACGGAGTACTTCGTCTGTTGCAATTTTACGCCGCAATTGTGTTGCTTACTTGCGATCGGAGCTCTCGATTCATCAAGAGAAATTTATAATCCGATCTCAACGATCTCTTCAAGAGGACATGTGCTTTTTCCCTTGAAGCTTGACCAGGACCCTTCAGCTTGACGTTGCTCCGATACATACGCCTCCCCGCTTCAACAGGACTAGGACTCTTCCCAAATTTGTATTATTATCATCAATCGGATACTCTCATGGACTGAAGGAGCGCCGTATCTCAGTGCGTTCGTTGTTTTTTTTTTTTGGCGAAAAAGATCGACTTTGGGCTTGGCGGGTGAGGTCTGATCTCGATTTCTGATTCTGGCGTCTTGTAAGTTGTAACTCGTACATAAGTGTAATAGCCGTACTCAATTGCATTTTATTTTGCCATTTTATTTTTGCCAAGAGCAATCCTCGAAGAGTTACCATAGTAAAATTGATGCCCAGCGACGG
>JABCKI010000350.1:0-15810 GCA_018282025.1 Sphagnurus paluster
CGAGGGAAATGCATGTATGTACGCGTAATTACTAGTCACGTGTAGATAAGATAAGATTCGAAAAATAAATCGTAACAAAGGGTGGTTATGAAGTCTGCGTGATATACGAACCTCGCCGTTTTGGTTATGGCGTCGAGGTTGTATTTGGATGAGAGGGTGGTGATTAGCATAAGAACCGAATTGGTAGGTATGGATGAGAGGATGGATTTGATAGGGTATAGGGAGTCTGCCTCCGAATCTTCACCTCCAGGGAGGTTCATCGTGAGGAGTGGGTGTGTGAATGTGGTCGTTCCCTTCCTGGAGTGAAGGGGGTTGATGAGTTCAATGCCAGGGGGGGTGCGACGGAAGATGTTGTCTAAGGTGGTATGAATTTTTCTCGCCGTGCGCCCTGGTGGGGGTACACGGGAGGGGGGAAAGGGAGGGAAAGGTATGGGTATGGAAGGGGGGGGTGGGATGATACGACTCGCAGCGATACGTAAGGGTGGTATTGTAGTGGGGGGACGGAGAGGACCGAACTCTGCGGGGGCGCGGAGTTTGACCGAGGAAGTAGGTGGTAGGCGGGCGAAACGAATAGCCGTGCAGTCGACTAGTCGTTCGATGGCGAGATGAATGGGGGGCAGGGAAGAAAGATTTTCCATAGCCCGGATGTTGGAGGTTTTGAAGGCGCCTAGGACGAAGTGGAGGCCTTCGTTGTGGGCCAGGGCAACCTTCTTCATGATGTTTTTCTGTTTGGAATTGGCGTACCAGAGTTGGCAGCCATAAGTTAGTACGGGCATCATAATGGTTTTAATAAGTATACGGGCTCGGTCGATGCCCATGCCGCGAACAGAGTTTCCGACCATACGAAGGCCGTTCACAATGCTCCGGGCTTTGTTTATTGATTTTTCTATGTGGGTAGAGAAGGTTAGATTTTTTGTCACCGAACGAATGTGCGACACCCATTGCAGATGTGTATATACACTGTTGCGATTGCACACACTGAAAGAACTTGGAAGAAGCTTCTCACTAATACGATTGATCTTTCTCCAAAAACCAAAACTATACAATCTCATAAGGAGTTACACCTTCTGTTACTAGATTCGTATATGAGTCTATGAGACGCGCCTCCCACCTGAAATCGTCCTCCAAGCCAATACGCCCCAATCGAGCCTCCACGTTTTCAAGGACTTTTAACGCTGCCTGCTCTTCGGAGGAGCTCGTTTCATCATCCTTGCAAAGGTGGAAACAGGCTTTCTTGAGGACCTTGCGATGGGGAGCCCTCTCCGCCCACTTCTCAACACATGCAAAAAACTGTCCGGTAAGAAACAACATATAACGATGGTCTATTAGCTGCGAACCCAAAGCAAATGATGTAATACAGGCAAGCGGAGCGGGAGATTCTTGTAGGAGCTTGAGCAAGGGTATGTCGTCTTCGGACCAGATGCGTATCGCGAGGGTGACAAGCTGGGGACAAGACGCAATGAGATCGATAACTTCCATTTGCGAGTCAAGGAAAGCCAGAGATAGTTCCTGGATGAAGGGAAGGCTTGGCTCAATCACAGGCATGATCATTTCAATTGGGAATCCACCGCAGGGCTCGCCCATGAGTTGTAGGGTCTTCAGAGCAGGGAATTTAAGTTTGTCGAAGAGCCTGCCTGTCATACGTGTGGTGTGTTTTCCTTCAATGCTGAGTTTGAGGTATCGGAGAGACGGGAGTACAATGGATGATTTCGGAATGATAGCCATTTGTTCGCGCAGCAGTAAATCCTGGGGAGGTTGGGCAGTCGGAGCGTTATCGCTGTCCGAGTCTGATTCACTGCCGTAAAACTGATCCAAAGTTTCTTCGTCGATGCCACTCAAATCACTGCAGACGGAGAGCCAGGACTCTTCAAGCTGTGTGCACTGGACGATGATTTGGGAGAAGATACCCAGGGGTATCGCATCCTGGAACTTGAGGCATGTCAACTGAGACCACGGCATTGGGAAGTGAACAGAGTCTGAGATGACGTCGCGATACATCCCCCGTAGGCCGACAGTCTTGAGAAGTGGAGCATTTTCGAGGATTTTTACTGGTGGTAGATCGCGATAAATGTTGTAGTATGGACGGGAGGTCAGAATGATCGCCAGTGTATCAAGGAATGGCGCCCTCCCCCCCGGGAGGGAAAGCAGCGGAGCAAGTGCCTCCGGCGAGTCAAGCACGAAAGACAAGTATTCCATGCGCGGCATAAATGTCATGATGCTGTATACCATCTTATTGAGAATTGGAGAAGGATGCTCTGACGGGAGAGCACCACAAAAGGAGAACTGGAGTAAGGTTTTATTGCTCATGCGGCTGAACCACGTGGAGATAAGTTCTGGATAGGATGCCCCGCGTCCTAGGTCATCGAAATTAAGGCAGAGCCTACGCCAAAACCTAGAGTGGCCAATTATCGCAGTTCGCCAGCTAGAGCAAACGTGGCTGAGCCCTAGGGGTGACGAAGCATTTTCGCCTGGTGGCGGCAGACTCTCGGTCTCGCCAGGCAATAAAAAGTCAAATATTTGCACTAGGACTTCAGGTGGAAGACGGCGAACAGAGGAGAGAAGAAATCGGTATGAAAGGGCCAGGTTTTGTTTCTCCTCTCCAAGTTTTTTGACGGCCTTCATTTCCTCCACGAGGTCGTTCATTTGGAGCAGCAGACGTGTCCATTCAGTCTCAATATTCCTAGCCTCCGTCTCCTGTTCGTCGCGCATGTTAATCAACACCTGGGCTTGAAGATTGGATGGTTGGTGGTTCGAGCGCGTCAGAGAGTGTATTATACTCGAAATTGAGGATCCCGTGGGTTTCTTATGCGAATCCATTAGCCCGAACTTTTTACATACTAAAGCAGAGAATAGAGGACCAACCCTGGGACATATTTCAATGCGTTTCTCTGCTGCTCGTGCCTTGAGAATAGCAAGATCGTTTTGAGAAAATGGCGCGACTGTTTTAGTTCAAAATCTCCTTCAACGCGCGTTCAAAATTAACATTCTTCACGTACAGTTTGCTGTATAGTCCTTGTGAGTGATATATAATTAGATCTAAGAGATCAATTCTTACAAATCCCTTTCCAACGGAGATCTATCTGTTCTTGTATATCCGTAAAGCTTGAATTATGTTCCATCAAGAGTAATAGCTATGGCAAGAATAAAGTGAAAGGAAACTAGCGAAGTTGGCATTGTTTCAATTTCAACGCTTGGCATCAGTTTGGCATGCTGTGCACAGATAAGATAAGATCTACGACTTGCACGATCCAAAGAAGAAAATCCATATCATATCCTGCACACGTCTGTCTGCAGGAGTATAAGAGTAAGAGCCTATATTTTTATATGGTTTTTGGTTCCCAAAACTCAAGTACAAGGTGCGCCGTCATAGCTTGGAGTAACGTAGTATGTATAGTTATTTGTGTTGGTAGGTAGCTGGTAAAAAGTACGTGTAAAATCGTATTCCTGTATTCGAGGAGGCGTTAGTAGAAGGCAGTTGCTTGGCAGTAAGTCTGTAATGCTATAGTCGGTTGCTTGATATAAGATAGATAAAAACAGGGTATTGCTGGGGTGAAAATGGGACTCGGATTGCGTTGCCCAAGTAAAGGTACATATTCATCGCGGTGGCGGCGTCGGCGGACCTGGATGGGCGAGCGGAAATTTTCAAATTGTTGGAGAAAGTTGATGAATGAGAAGGACATACCAAAGAGACCGGAACGCGATGGAACATAATGTGATCTTGGAAGACTGGGCGCCGGTGCGGGGGCAGGGGTGGGTGCGAGGAGAGGATTGGCTGCGCGAGGGATGAGTTAACAAGGTATATGGGAGCGGAAAGAGAGAAACTGTGTTCGAATAAAGAAAAATAAACATAAAGAAGAGTATGCGTTGCATATAACGAATGAACATCAGAAAAAAAGCGAGTAATCTAGATATTTAGGAGAATGTAGGATAGCGACAGACGGAAGGGGACAGAAGTTGAAAAGAAAGCGATGCGAACAAGCGAGTAAAATCAAGTTGGAGGGCGAGGATTGGATAGTTTAAGATAATAAACAGAACTCACGTCTCCATTGTGCCCAAGCTGGCATCTCAGGCCTCGGTGGCTCCACGATTTGCTGCATTGGCGGCGGGGCAGGCGTTGTCGATGACCTCGGAGGCCTTGGCTTCCGCTCAGGACGCTTATGCACGACACGCCAACCAGGACGAGACTGCGCCTGCGGTACGTCCTCAATGGCCGGTGGAGGCGGAGGCGGTTCCTCAATCTACGAGCTGTGTAAACGCAACTCTAACATAAACTACCGGGCAACATGAACCTTGGGTCTCCAGTCAGGAGCATATTCTCCACCTGCGCCGTGCTTGGTCTTAAGATTCATGAGTTCGGCGATCTCGCTGTGGGCCGACGTGTGAGTGGACGAATGGGGGTGGGCCAAGCACGGACGGACTACTGAAGAGAACGACGCTCATCGCGAAGCTTCCCGACTTCATCGAGCAGAATTCTGACTTCCCCTGATAGTGCTTTGCTGAACTCGTTGAGATATCTGTATCGATAATGAGCATCAAGGGATTCGGTATCGCGGTTGAGGAACAGACTTGGGAGTGGGGACTTGTGGCCCATAGCCATTCTTATTCATGTTTGGAGATCTTGCGAGAAGACTGGAAGAGTTGTGGCAGAAGAACGAAGTCTGCCGCCGTCGTTGTCGATGGTGGTGGTCAGAAACCAAGCCTGCTGGTGAACGTGCCGCAGAGAAAGCACTGAGCAGCCGGGCCGTTAGCCCGAATGTCACGCTGATAATTTTTACTTTTAGATCTTATCAATATTGGGATCTTATCGACAACAACATGTATTGATGTCATGCTGCCCTAGTTCACTCCTTGCTTTACCGCCCAATCCTCATGTCTTCCACTCCTAAAGGAACCGCGATTTTTCAACAAGAGTTGTACTAAAAGGTCAATATTCAATGGGAAGGCATCAGTAAGAGTCTCGAGTCCCAATTCCAAAGGGAACCATCTCACCAAACATTAATATATCGCAGTGAAGCGTATGTAATACATTGGGCGATTCACTTGGCTTCATAATTTTTCTGAGATTGAAAGTCAGTCCCGACGTTCACGAAGGACGATATTTCCAAGCTCGAGGAGCATTTAAGAGAAAACAAGTCTGAACGACTGCCCCAGAGGGTGAGCTGGCACAGCCATCCTTAACGGAGACATTGAAACTAAAATCGTCTTCAGAAAACACACAGCCCGGATATTCAGCCTTTTAGTGTCCTTCATTCACTTTTGCGCTCGAACCACCGACCCTCAGCTGCTCAACTTCAGCTTTTGAGTGTTGTGCTTGCAAACGAAGGCGAGAAGACGAGGAGCGCGGAGCGTGATTGGGCGCGCCTTCTGATCAAGACGAACGAGCTCTTCGAAAAAATGAAGGCTCTCAAAACTCGATCCAAAGAACACCAGAACTTGGCCCTAACATACCAATCCATCCTCTCTCCTGTCCGCCTCCTACCGCCCGAAGTCTTATCAAGGATTTTTGACTTTTCTACGGGGAGCGGACGTCACCACGGGTTTCTGCCTCGTCACCCCTTGGCCTCAGTCATGTCTGTTCTGCATGGCGGAACACAGCACTAAGCCACTCGAGGCTATGGCACCGGCTCTCCGTCGACAGCACGGTCCACGTCCGCCATGGGATTCCCACAGAATCAAGTGGTGACCTCATCAAAACGTGGTTTGGGCGTTCGAACAGGCAGTGTACGCTCCAGTTTTTTCTTCAGAGCTCTCTGGAGAAGTCATCTGCTCTTAAGGAGATGGTCAAGTGTATTATCCCGTTTGCGCACCGTTTGTCAAAACTTAGCCTCCACCTTACATCACCAGAGCTCCTGATTCCATTCCTCACGCTTCCGAGCGGTACCATGCCTCTCTTGAAGACCCTCATCCTCCTTATCAACTCCAATGTCTTCAACATCCGCCTCGACCTGCCGCCCGTGAAAGTTTTTGATGGCACTCCGCAGCTCAAAACTGTCATACTTGGCATGAGCTCACCGATCATCTCAATCCCAAAACGTTTTCCGCTTGCATGGAGCCAGTTAACGTGCTTGAAGTTCGAAGAGCCCATCCGACTTCGCACTTTTTCCGAAATTATCTGCCAGTGCACCCAGCTTGAAGTCGCCGCATTCCATATATCCCTTCATCTGGGTTTCTTTGAAGAGGACACGGACGACGTGGATGAATTAGAGAACTCAGATAATGGTGATTACAACGCCCCAGACTATGTGATGCAAGATGACAATGATGATACTAGTATACTGATCCCCCAAGAACTGCTAACCTTCTCGCATCTCAAATCCTTGAGACTAGCATTCACGGGCCGCCGTGACTTCGACCAATTACTAACCAACGCATTCGCAATGCTATGTTTCCCCACCGTGGAATCACTCGAGCTCATAGGCGGCGGTGCTACTAACCCTTACCCACTTGCCAATATCATGGCCTCAATCTTTCCCAGCCTCCCCTCCCTTCGGCACCTATCACTCGCCTACATGGATTCACAAATAGAGCCAAGGTCACTTTTAACTTTGTGCCCCGAGCTGGAATCCCTCGCGCTGAGGTTCTCAGGTACTGTTGACGGTCTTGCGCTCCTCCGATCATGCCATGACATCACGTTCAAGCACCTGACATCTTTTGCACTCGGCGTTGATTTGACGTACAGCTCCATATTGGACGATTATGTAGAGGAATTCTGCGCATGCATCGAAGCGTGGTTATATCAATGTCCGCATTGCAAACAGTTCCAAAAAGCGTACATGCATATATGTGAGGATAAGGATGAAGGCCGCTATTCGGATAACTTCGTTTCTGCACAGGAGGCTTCTAAATTTCTAGAGTACATGGAGACGCGCTTGATGAGAGATGTATTAGTACCGGGAGCTTTTGAGCTGCATACAAAGCAGTTGGAGTCTTATGATGAACTAGAAAATGGGTATAATCCTTACAAATTCATTTAGATTCGTGCGATCATGTATTATTCAGGGCTTTTAAAGAATGAACAATCAGCTTCATCAGAGTCCTAAATATCAAGCTGGCTTCTGTTACAACTGCCAGTTCGTAGTAAAGTAGTATGTTCTTATCAGCACCGATCTTATCTTGGTGCTTACAGCCCTTTGGGCAATTGATGGCAGTAGAGAATGCTTTTCGATCGATGTCAGACATTTGTACTTGGCCAAATTTTGAGATTTTCGGACTTGAATTTTTGGCCTTCGTTCCACCTTCATTACAATGCGTCTCCTATCCGTCTCCAGAGCGATAGAATATCTACATAGAGAAACCACAGCAGTATAGAATGTCATCTAAATCAATAATATTGCATTTCTAGAGACGTATAGCAGCGACTTTTACGTTGCGGGAGATCGGGCACATCATGGTGGATTTGTCAAAGTCCGAAAATGTCGAAATCTGTCTAAGTACAAATGTCTGACATCGATCGAAAAGTATTCTCTACTGCCATCAATTGCCCAAAGGGCTGTAATCAGATACTTGCCGCGTAACGACTCAAAAAGGTTGAACACTCACTTATTGCAACGGTCGCTCCCGATGGCCCCTAGTTTCAACTTTACTGAAAGTCTCGGCGAAGATATGCGGAAAAAGGTCGACCTCCAGTGGCAAGTCATTTGTAAGAGTGCTACCTAGTAACGCAAAAGTCGTATCTCACTGGACTGTAATCCTACAGTGAAATGTGCGTGGATGAAAATAAGTGGTGCTTTTTTCGATAACTGAAATTTGATACAGTCCCATTATTCTCCAAGCTTGAGTTTTCCTTGCTAGAGGAAGCAGTGACGAAAAATGATAATATTTCGTTTTCAGTCGGTATTTGCATCCTAAATATCCACATCAATGATACCGACTATAACTGAAGTAATCTATAGGAAACCAAAATACCGGAACTTGACGCGAACAACTCCATTTACTCCTTGTTGCGCTCAAATCACCCACCGTCAGCTGTTCAAGCCCAGGCATTGAAGGTATTGCTCGAGAAGCAGACAGCGGAAGTGAGGCATGCCGAACTTGGTTGGGCACGACTTTTACTCAAGATGAACTGCCTCTTGCAAAAAATGAAGGCTCTGAACAATCGTTGGAAGGAAAACGAAGAACTCGCACTGGCATATCAATATATTATGTCTCCCATCCACCGTCTACCATCCGAGATCCTTGTGCAAATATTCGACTTTGCAGTAGAAGAAGACGTGGAAACTTTATCCCCCCATCGGTGTGGCTCATCGCCCCTTGGGCTGAGCCAGGTATGCTCAGCTTGGCGGCATGCAGCCCTCAGCCACTCGAGGCTGTGGAATCAGTTGTCAGTTGACGTCTCCGCCCACATCAATCGGCAACTCTCCAAAGCGTCGAGCGGTGACCTGATCACAACTTGGTTTGGTCGCACGGGAAACCAAACGCTACTCCAGCTTTCCCTTCATAACTCTCTCGCAAGGTCATCAAGACTTGAGGAGATGGTTAAACGTGTCACCCCATTTGCACGCCGCATCAGTCTGCGAACCCTGTCTCCGAAGGCCCTGATTCCGCTCCTTACACTCCCTGGCGGTACCATGCCTGTTCTAGAGAATCTTGTTCTCGTGGTTGAATCCAGCGTGTACAACATCTGCCTTCGTCTGCCACCTGTGACGGTTTTCGATGGGTCCCCCCAACTCAAGAATGCTACACTCGGCATAAATTCACCGATACTCCATGTTCCGGAACGTTTTGTTCTTCCATGGTGCCAGCTAACGTGTTTGAAATTCGAGTTGCCTATCCGCCTCCATACTTTCTCGCAAATCATCCGACACTGTGGCCAGCTTGAAGTAGCAGCATTCCACATCTCTACGAATACAATCGCTTATGAAGACGATTGGGGCGATATGGATGAATCAGACGACTCGGATCAACCAAGTGAGGGTGAAGATGAAGTTGACAATATCCCAAAATATCCAATACCAGAAAACAACCACATGCTGCCTTTGATTCCACATCGCCTCGAATTTCCACGTCTCACATCCTTAAAGCTGGGAATCGCGTGCCATATGTTCATTGCCCAGGAGCTCTGTAACCTCTTCAGGAGGCTCCGCTTCCCCGCTCTGAAGTCACTGGAACTCGAAGGAGATCCTGACTATAAAACTCTGAATGAGATCATGCCCTCGATCGTAGACAGCCTTGACTTGATGGAGCACCTTTCGCTTTCATACACCCACTCACTGATGATCGAGCCTGAGGATCACTTCATCTTCATATGCGCGTGTCCCCTGCTCGAATCGCTCGCAATGCGAACCTCACAAAGCTCTCTAGCCCTAATGTCTCTAGAAATGTTATGTCGCGACTCGCTACCCGTCCCTCTAGCCTATTTAAAGGCATTCATACTAGGCGTGGAAGCAATGGCTGTTGATATGGTGAGTAGCTATGCACAACGCTTCTGCGCGTGCGTGGAGAGGTGGCGTTGCGAGCGCCCCGGCTCCAAGCAGACGCTCAAAGCAGCATCTATGCATATCTGTAATCGCAGTCAGGACAATTGGTACGACATGAGGTTCATCTCAGAGAAGCAGGCTTTGAACGTGCTTGACGAAGTAGAAGATAGGCTACGCGGAGATGAATTAGTACAGGAAGATCTCGAGTTTGAGACAAGCTGGCTGGAGTCTTACGATGATCTTCACGAAGACGATCCTTACAAATTGGTTTAGTTGGAAAATAGGATGTTCATCTCTGTACAGAGACGAAAGAATGTATTGGATTTGCAAACCGATGTTTATACTATATAGGTTACGCCAGCAGAGTGGGTTCATCTGCATCTGGCTGAAATCGAAATCGAGCCATCAATATAGTGTTGCCCGAGTCTCCCGGAGCTGATACTTTACTGTGCAACAGTCTAGTAGGGACGCCGTCGGTTACCTCCTCTGGAGGGAGCGCAAATATACCCCAAGGGCCGCCTTCTGGGTACGCGTACGTGTCGAAGTGTGCCTGAGTTATACACAATAAGTAGGATAAAGTATCGAGGAAAGGCTAGCCACACTTCTTGTTCCAAATGCCCATGGTTAACGAACAACGCGTAGTTTTCAGCCGTCAGCGTTTCAATGACTAGGATGACATTTGAGCGGTGCGCATAAAATAATCACGAAAATTAAATATGTACCAAGAATCAGGTCCTCCTTTTGGATAGCGTGCTCGGGTCCAAATTCACGCAAAATTGGATCCCAATTGGCACGAAACCAATGCTTCCATGCACGCGAGTCCTCGATGTAATGGTGTGTCGTTTTCTCAGCGCAAAGAAACGCTGTTCGTTGACCTGAGAGCGAGAAAGTGTAACGTCTTTTGACAGCCAGATTCCTGATACAAGTTCACATTGAGACACAATTGAGGAGATAGAAAGTTGAAACATACGGTGATGGCACGCCATTCTGCGAGAGGCGTCTCGAAAAGGCTTTGACTCGTTTCCATACGGGGTTCTTATCTGTGCGCTCCTGTCGATGGGCGATTGTCACTGGTGCGATGGCTGGCACGTGTCGAAGTGGGCCGACTGTAGGCTTAGTGGGGTTAAAGAGTTTTATAAATTGGCCTCCTCGAGTGAGGTATCCAACGTCGCCCGGCGATGCTTCACAAGGTGTCCAGAGCGGTACATTGACTAGCTGAAATATAAGTACGGTTAACATGATTGGATGGATCAAAGGAACATACGTGAGCGAGGGAAATCGTGTGATAGACAATTGCGATATGTGAACTCGAAATGATCCTCTATATTCGCAAGGTCCTTGATGGTACTGACGTCATTCATCGAGCTAGGAGGGTTAGCCTCGTCGTCAAAGAGAAGTAGTGATCCTCTCAAGGAACGATCAACTGATTCGTTCCCGACCTCTAAGGCTGGCGAAGTAGAGTCTGGCGAAAGGTTTGATATGATAGTGTGGTATGGTGTGGCATACTCGAGGGCTGGCGACACAGGAGAGTCTGATGAAATGATACTTTCTAAAGCAACTATCAGACACGCTTCTATAAAGGTGTAATAGACAACTTACTGGGGCTAGAGAATTGAAAATGTGGTGAGGGCTCAGTTGGAGAAACCACGATGTCGGGGTATGCGATACGAGGCGACATTGAGTCTAGTGACTTCAACTTGAGGTCTGCGAAAGACATAACAAGCTTGCTGAACGAGGGTCTCTCTGACGGGGATTGATGCCATGCAGAAGCCAGCATCTCTTCGAGCCCGAGTGAATCTGCGAGATGTCCAGGATATGGAGGGCGTCCCTGCTCATCTGCACAATAGTCTAAGCGGGATGACTGATTTATCGGACAAACACTTACCGAGAACGTGGATTCTAACAGCATGGTCGGTCATAGTGGGCCAGGGGATGCTACCCATCGTGAGGATCTCCACGCAGCACATGGCGAAGGCATATATATCACACTTCTTTGTAAGAAGTGAGTGCCCGCTCATCAGCTCAGGTGCCTGCCATCTCAATGCATCTAACGGAGAATTCGTTAGTGATCTCATAAAAGTGGAGTTGAATCTGCCACATACGATTGGGTAGCATGTTTCCCTGCTTGACGTCAGCTTTCCATTTACTCTGCCCAAAGTCTGCAACGATGCAACGCAGATCCTCTCCGACAAGCACATTCGCTGCCTGTAGTACATTTTCAACAAATACCTAGCTCCGAGCCTAGACGGCGAAAGCGCACCTTGAGGTCTCCATGGTATATCCCATGTTCGTGGACATACTTCATACCCTCAGCGATGTCAAGCATCATCCGAATAAATTTGACTTTATCCCTGAGCATTGTACCCGCCGCGACCGCATTGCCGGCTTCTTTGAGCCTCTGAGCCTCCCAATCTATACGCTTCAAGTAGTCGGTTACGCTCCCATGTTGCATCAATGGGCTGATGGTAAACCATGGTAGCATTCCCTCCGCGCTGCTCGCCCCATACAGCTCCAGTACATGTGGATGCGAAAATGCCTTCCACACCTCGACCTCGTTTACAAACGCCGACTTCGATGTGTGCATCTCAAGCACCTTGATTGCGACTGCGCGTCCGCTCCATTCGCCTTTGTATACAGACGAGAAGAAGCCGCGCCCAATTAGTTCTCCAAGATCGACCTCAAATCTGTAGCGAACATGGTGTTAGTAACGCTTCTCCCCGAGGACATGACTGGGATGGAGCTAACCTGGTGATAGTCCAACTGGGTAGGGTAGGTAGTGGTCCTTTGTAGCTTGACTTGATTTCACGTAGTCCCTTCTCAATGATCTCACGATCGAGAAGATTGAGCTCTATGAACTGGCGCCGATCAACAGGCCAGGTTGAAGATCTACGAGGAAATGGTATAGTTGTGGAAAGCTTATCCAAGGCCTGAAAAGAGCGAAGATCCTCCAAGGCTCGAAGTAATGTTTTGATAGCGTCAGGTATGTCGACGGGCTCGACGCCTAGCTCAGCGAATATGTTTGACTCATGCTCCGGTGCACTGTACACCCGCTCAAAATCTGCCATGTCCCGAGATCGGTCCCGCTCATTCTGACGCTCCTGGATCTGCGCGATTGTAGCGCAGATGTCATCCTTCGATGGCGGGAGTGTCCTGATGTCGATTTCGACCTCGTCGAGGTCTGGAAGGGTAACTGGTGGTTGAACTGGTGTCCCAGGTGCACCAGTGACATACTTCAAAATCCTTAGTTGAATGGAGCGCTGTGGTACGATATTCAAAAAGATATAAAGCATGGGAGGGTTCATACATACGTCAAAGTGGCCCAAGCAGTCTTGGAGCAGCATATTGCATTCCGCGATCTCAACCAGCATTTCATCCCGCCTGAGGTATCGTCTAATCCAGGAGGATTTATTTTGGTCTGTAAGCATCTTCAGGATTCGCTGGAATGCACTTTCAAGACGTTCAATGTATGAAAATGCAAAATCCGTCATACACACCATTCCAGTGTAGCTAGGGGTTCGCTCATGACATCGGCGACTGTGTCCCCAGCACGAGAAATCTCCTCATGAATAGCGATGAGGATGTTTGCACATCTTTCGGTAAGACGCTGACAGGCCAGATAGTTCATCTAAGGGCAAAATAAGTAAAAGGCAGCGGAGCACGCAGATGATTCAACTGACATCGATTCTCTGTAACGCGTCCCATATCCCCAAAAGCACTTTGGCAGCAATGTCGAGCCCTGGTACCGGTGCGAATGTTAGCAGTTCTGCCCCCGCTGCAAGCACTTCGTGGGCTGCATCGCCAGCAAGATCTACAGTAGGGTTGACCGCTCGTGCTACGCGCTTCATGAACATATTTCATTCATCACGCTCGTCAAGAGAAGCCAGGACGTACCTGTCGCGTGCGATTCCATCCATCTTCGTGTATGTTTGGGGTCATAGCAGGCGAAAGCTTGAGTGGAGAACCAGGGCTGGCACTACCAGTACTAGTCCATGGCCGTGAACTCGTATTTGATTTCAACCGGTGAAAGAATGACGGGTAGTCGCCCCTTAACGAAAACCAGTGGTTGTGGTCATGATGACGAAGGGAAGTGATGGGAGACCTCTCAAAATGCTCCACTGATGATGCACCTGAGATGCTCACCCTAGGTTTGCCGTACAGAGGAGCAGCACCAGTCGAGGATCGTGACTCTACGCGTGGGCTGGATTTTGGAGTAGAGGGTACACTTGAGGTATCACTTCGTGCTTTGCCCGACGCCAAACCAGGCGTAAAACGGTGGGCGATTTTGGATATTACAGACGATGGGTACGAGGCCGAACGAATGTGGCTGATTTCGGGCCTGGGGAGTGATTCATCCATCTTCTGAGTACGTCTAATTAGCTTGATTTGGCGGCACAGACAATGCGATGTACTCAAGGAAGTATTAGGAGGTTCCGAGGGACAGAGGAGGTTTACAAAGTGGGCCGTCATAGAGACGACTTACATCCGCCTGAGAGAAAGAAGCTAGATTCTCAAAGAAGGGCAACATTGACATGTGGGTTTCCGATTAGGCGCGCTTTGTTGAAGTTTGATGATTTCGAGTAGGTATTTCTAGATGGAGATTGCAATAGGGATACTAACACAATATAATGGATGCATACCTGGATGGACCAAGTTTTAGTCGCTGAAATAAAGGGGTGTAGGAATTACTACATGCAACCAAATTCTAGTGAGGAACTTTCAGACCAAGGGTCTGAATGATAGACCGCGATTTGGGTAAATGTGAGGCTACACGTGGCCATGCTAGGCGGGATTAAAATATCTAGAGCCAACTGAATTTGAGATCTTCTGAGCGTCGGGGGGATTGAATTCCTTGGGGCAAGTAGCAGGCAATTGCAGTTGGATGAAGATGGAGGTAAACAGCAATCGCCGTGACAACCATTGAACCGATAGTTCAAAGCCCGATGACGTCGGTCATGTGTACTTTTTCTTTGTAGCGTCTAAATTTACCTCAGGCGGCAAGGGCTAAGTACTTCTCTCATTCACCATATCGCCATCATCCACGAACACATGCATGCGCGCCCATGTCCTAATCCATCAACTTGGCGAGCATTATCTTTCTAATTATCTGATTTCTTCGTCAACAACTTGTGAGTTGTTCTGAAATCGTAAACTAAATTTGAATTTCCATATGTCAGCCAGTAGCTTGAAGATGAAGTCCTCAGTGAATAACTTCAAGTTCAAGACGCCGGCGTGTACACCGATTCTCGCCCATTGAAAAGCACCACAAAATGGCGTGGTCCCTTCAAAGGCTCACACACATATCTACCACCCTGTATGGTACTTAAGTTTAGATCTTGGCCCTGACGGTCATGGCGGTCTGCCTGTGGACACGCTGGACCTCCCAGGTCACGAAATTTCGTAAGGATTCGGACTTTCTGTCCCTCAAACCACGATCTACCCCAGTGAGAATCAGCAGGAGACCTCAAATTCTGTTGCTGGACTGCTCGTGATGCTCCCAATGGACTACTCCGAAACGGCAAGCGGCGAGCCATCATCCCTGCGGAGAATGTTAAGTTCAGGTCGCGGGATCATCACATCGGGCATCCTTTCCACTTTCCTGCTGGTATGGCTAGTCGCTCAGATCCCCTACGACCGTCCGAGAGAAGGGATGGCAGTCGGTGGTGTTACTCCGCCATCCACACAGATTCGCCCACCACCTGCCGACGAACTCGTAGCGAATACAACCGGAATATGGGAGAGTAGGAAGGGCGAAGTCCGTGCAGCGTTCGTCCATGCGTATAGCGGGTACATGAAGCATGCGTTCCCAGCGGATGAGCTTCTGCCCAAGACGGGCGGGAAGGTTAACAAGTAAGTTTATTCAGACTCGTATCCCCTTCAAAAGATTGAATGGGCTCCGTAGATATAACAGTTGGGGCATGACAACGATCGACTCGATGGATACAATGTGGATCATGGGCCTCGACAAACAGTTCAACCAAGCCAAGGAGTATGTCTCAACACTCAACTTCACTACACCACCTGTACGTGATACTTTCCGCCACCATCGACACTTATTTCGACCTCATAATTCCACAGAAATACTATACGCCTTTCTTCGAAACCGTGATCCGCTATCTCGGCGGTCTACTCTCCGCGTATGCTGTCTCACAGGAGCCCATCTTCCTAGCCCGTGCGGAAGACCTCGGGAAACTGCTCCTCCCTGTCTTCCAGACACCCTCTGGACTGCCCGGTTACTCGGTAAACTTGCGCAGGTGTGTCAATGTTCTCCCGTTCTTGGGCTGTCCATCTTTACAACTCGATGTAGCGGCAAGATCGGCATCTCAAGCTGGGTTGGCGAGGACCTTCTCTTCGCTGAGTTTACCAGCTGCCAGCTCGAGTACAAGTACCTTGCGAA
>JABCKI010000351.1:0-15752 GCA_018282025.1 Sphagnurus paluster
AGGACTCACCGAGATGCTCTGGTCAAGGGGAGAACGTGTGAGTTGAGGCTGCCATTGGACCTGAGGGAGGGAGCATCGTTACAAGTTGTGGCTGAAAGGTCGGTTGTGAGCGGCGGGGAGTGAGGGGCATCTTCTTGCGTTTTGAATGTGTGTGATCTTTTTATGAGAGCTACCGTCCCGACTCCAGCCGGTCATTTTGCAGTCATATCGGCGTGATACATGCTAATGAAAATCTTAAGAGATACGAGAAATATGAAAATCAGAGCAAAAAATTATACAGGACATATGATGAGAGAGATTCTGAATTTCGTATGATGTACTCTGACAATCATAAGGTGCTGACATATGATTCTCGTGTGTGGCTTTCGTCTTAAGTTTCTCAATGATTAGCGTGCAGCCGTGTAGATTACCACTGTCTCGTCTGATCTGATCTGGAAACCATGGTTGACGATGGCTCTTGGAAAACCTCGAAAGGGAAGGATTTTCGTTGCATGGTAAATGGAAAGTTGAAGAAGATTTGATGTGGATAATGACATGGTCGTGACGGACACCGAGATGAGCGCCGAGCGCTGAGCAACTGAAGTTTCGACGAAGACGATCGGAAATTGGAATGGCAATCGGCCACCGCGCTTGTATAACACCTGCATCCATTGCACGCTGGTAAACATAAGTGACTATTCATCCACTCACGGGAATGTGCGATATGAGCATCCAAATCGAATCCCCCATCGCCCAGTGGAAATTGGCCTGTTCAAACTTCAATATCAATGTCAGGCTTACTGTCGTCTCACTTGTGGCCACCCTCGAACGTATCGCACAGCTCCTTGCCCAAGACGAGGATGCCAGGTGAGTTGGAGTCAAGTCTTCATCAGCGCACCTCAAATTCGGTTTTATTTACAGGGTCAACGTCGGTTCTGAGGCGTCTTTATGGATCGATCTTCGAAAACTCTGGATAGACCTGACGCAAATGCAGTTCAACTTTCGGGATGATGACAATGAGGTGGGAGAGGAAGTGACGCAGGGAACTTCAAACAAAGAAAAGGATCTTCGCGTGGTCTCCGGCAGCCTTGCCAAGTTCACCCGAAACCTGGTAGCAGGAGTTCCAGAGAACCAGGTCAAAGCATAGTGAGTATTTTTATCATCTTGACGCATCTCTCATCTTGACGCTATGTTAGTGAAAATGAACCTGAAATCCGAAAATTGCTACATTATTACACGTCTTGGTCTGCGATGGAGGATACTGAATGTGCGTACACCTCTAGCTGAGTGTGGATGGTGTGAATTCGATCTGATGCTACTTCCCTGTCAGCCGTTTCTGTTGCTCGAATGCTCGCGCAGGCATTATCAAATATAGTCACAACAAACGAGGTGCTCATGTCGAAACTCTGGGAAACATACATGAATCTCCAGGAAGACCAGGTTGTGCTAATGTATGAGTCCTTTGCGAATGAAACTTGTACTCGTCTGATCCTGGACCCCATCATTTTGGACTAGGATAGTCGACTACTATCATCTCCTGATCCCCGCACAGTCCTGACGGTCATGATTTTTATTCTGAACTGCGTTCACGGGAGCCGGACCCGGAGGTAAGTTGTGTCGCTTCTTGCTCCTCGCGCCCGCTACGATTATACATTCCTTTTCTAGCACAATGCTCACCCAGACAGCTGTTGGAGTTCGGGTTTGCATAACACTGTTAGACGATATGTTGAAGCTCTATGATGCGGAGGAAGCTAGTATTGGCGCACAGGCCTTTGATGCAGGGTATGGTTCCACTGGAACCCACGCGAAAACAAACTGACGGTACCGAAACTTGGAACAGGTACGATATATTGACAGAGTTCATTGAACAGGGTCTTGTTCCCGATATCTATGAGAAATTTACGATGTGGGATTTTCTAAACAGTGTCAGGTCAATCATGGGGACTAAAAATTTTCACTGTAGACAAGATGAAATCGTTACACCCCACCAAACGACTCTCCTGAAAATCGTAGACTCATACCTGCAGTCTGTTCAAATGAACGCCACGACGCCTGCAACCCTGAAGACGCTCAAGATCCACCAGGGGCTAAGCCCCATGCTTGCAAAATGTTTCCTAGACCTATCATCATATGCGCGAAGTGCCGTCCAGCGTGCGCTCCGCCCCCCGGATCAGGCTATCCATTCCGCGTCGATCGCGGAGGTATCAACTGACGAGGAGCCTATCACACCAAGGGCCCCACAAACCCTTCCGCCGGCCGAGCTTGATGTGATGCTCCCCAAAGTCTGTGAGGCACTTGTGCTGGTGACTCAATGTATCGTGAATATTACATTGGAGGCAGATCAGGGGGCGCAGAGGGGAGAACAAGGGCAGGAACGAACGACAGAAACGGACCTAAAGGCTCTGTTCAACGAAACACATGACTCTGATAATAGTGGGATCGTCGAAGGGCTAATAGGTAACTTGAGCGCTTCCCCTGGGCGTCAGTGGCTGAATGGCGCCTTACCCCAGACCTCCTTCGCCTACTGGATCTCTTCCTTCCACGGATCAACTTTGGAAAGCCGGTATCTTCAACACCGTTATCAGACGAGGAGACACAGACCCCCACACAGCAGACAGCAGCCGACCCCACTGGCTTCCAGTATCTCAAGCGGGACCTTGTACGCTTGCTAGGCATTTTGTGCCACGGCGTCAGATCTGTACAAGATCAGGTACGTGCCTGTGGGGGCATACCTGTCTTAATGAACCTGTGCGTCATTGATGAGAGGAACCCATGTCAGTGTTTTTTTCTTCGTTATCTTGTGTTTCGGGAGCGGACGTAACGTAACATGAGCACAGATCTGCGAGAACATGCTATCTTTACCCTGCACTGTCTGCTGAAGAACAACAAGGAAAATCAGGCCGTGGTTGACGATATCAAACCTACCACCGAATGGGATGCAAACGGAGTTTTGCGAAATATGTCAACGTCTGGGTCAACTTCCGCGTTAGCGCGCTAAGGAGAAGTAAAATGTGACAGCTAAAATGTATTGAACATCTATGTAGCATTAGCCTCGTACTCGCAACTCCGCCAATGCAATTCATTGCACTCGTCCCAGAAAGTCAGGTAATGAGGTACAACATATCGGGTCTGCACAGACGCGAAGGAGAGTTATGAGGTGTAAGCTTCAAGCCTTGAGAAAATATCGAAGTCGGACTCGGTGATCAATCATAGTGAACAAGAGACAGTAATTCGTTGATCATTCGTCCTCGTCATCCTCTTGGTATACAGCCGCTCTTTTACGAGATCCAGCTCCCGATCGACGCACCCCGAATTCTTCTTCGTCTTCCTCCTCCTCACTCTCGACATCCATATCGGCCCCTTTCTGGCTCTCGCCCGAATCATCATCGTTCTTCGAGTCGCTCTGGCGTCGACGTTTTTGAGCATCTTCTTGTGCCCTGATCTTCGCGTCGAGTCTGTCGAGCGGATCCTCCTCCTCATCGTCACCACCAGATTTTCTCTTCCGCCCGCCACGCGCACCCTCTTCATCAGACGAGTCGGCCACCACGAAGTCATCTTCCTGGTAATCCTCGGGTCCTTTCCTGTCATCGTCTTTCCTCTTCGATTTACGCCCAGAACTACCCACAACATCCTCTTCTTCGGAACCTTCGAAGCCACCCACTGGATCATCGTCATCGTCACTCCAGACATCGCGACCTGCAGTTTTGCGCGAGTACCTCCGCTTTTTCCCGGAAATAATATCGTCGTAGTCGTTTTTCTTCTTCGACTTTTTCATGCTCTGCTTCATGAGCTCCATCTTTTCGCGCTCGGGATCCATCGTCGGGTCCGGCGCCATACGCAGACGCGAAACCTTGTTGTGCTTCTGGCCAACGGCGCGCACGAGCATTCTGTGGGTCTCCGACTGCATACCCGTGGGCCGCAAAGACATGTATCCCGTGATAACGGTCTCCGCCTGGAGGACCTGTGAGCGTTTGTGTTGAGCGACAAGATATGTAAGGCCTTGCGACTTGATGGGCGTTTCGGATTGTGAGGGTGGAGGTTGTGATGACTGAGTCCCTATCAGTTGTCGTGGAACTCCAGCAGAGGTGTCGACACTCTGGTTGATGTCAAATAGCTCTTTACCTAACCTGAGGCTTAGTGTTCCGTCAGACCATCGAATAATCCGACTGTTCGATTGTCGTCTCTGTTGAATCTGTTTAGAGTTCTTTATTCATCCCATGTTCAGAGCATTACCTCGACGCCATTCTCGTCCTTGACCCATTTCCAGCGGACAGTATTTTCCACCTTTAGTTTTATAGACATGCTCCTTTCGCGTATATTTTCCACAGACTGGAACTCCTCATCATCATGTTCAGGGCCCATGTAAGTATCCGGGTGGAATGGTTTAGAATCCACTTTTACAAAGTTGGGCATCCTGATAACCCAGTTCTGTGGAGTTTGTGAGTGTGGGGAGAATTAGAGGCGTGAAATTGGATGTGCTCACTGCCTCATCTGAGCCTTTGGGGACGGGAAGATTGGGGAACGAGACTTCTGCCTCTTTCACTTCAACAGCAATTTCTGGAGGTATTTCTTCCTCTTCGTATTCCAATGGATGGGACGGATGGTCATCTTCTGCGTTAGTCAACCTCTCTGAGTCGGGTGCTGACGCAGAAGGCGAGGGAGCAGATCTGCTGGCGTATTGTGATTAGAAAATTGGGTCGAAAACATATATCTTACTCTGGACGTTTACTATTAGCTTCTTCCACGACTTCGTCGTTTCCGAAGAGGTCGTCCATTTCTTCGTCCTCCTGCAGTTCAGCCTGATCCTCAGCGTCTTCCATCTCTACATCTTGTTCAGCTATCGGTGGATAGTTCGCGTCGTCCTCGAGCTGGGGAACATGGGTATCATCGAGCGCGCCTGCAAGGCTAGACATGCGAGTTCAGGTCAGGTACCACGCGAGTACAACGAGACCCGAAAATGGAAATTAACGCTCGTCGCTCGCATGGCGTTTCACGCAGCACAGCTTCATCCAGTTTGCGACTTTCATCATGAATATTTTCTTGCGACTTCGACGTTTATCCGCAATCATCAATTATCTTCGATGTTTCATCCGAATCCCAACCACCCATTACTCTCGCAAACGCCCGTCTCGTCCACAATATACCTCCTCCTTGAAGCTTGGGCTTTGAGGCGGTGCGATATCGCGGATTCGCGCGATCCACTGCAATTTTCCGCATGCTACTGCTCCGATTGAACGTAAATTTACCCTGCACTGCTCCTCAGGCTATCGAAACAGCATGTCCCCGGTGTGACTTCACTTCCCCGCCTATTAATTCTCAACAGTGATCAAATCAATATTTTTTAAAGGAAAAAGCCATAGTATGGTTCATTTGTAGGGTGCCTCTTTATGTGGCGAATAAGTCCTCCATCGGTTTGGTCGAGTTTTGAGATAACGCTGTGCCGATACCAGTTCCAAGCGTTCGGAATTCCTGGTCCAGTAATTATTTGCAACAGCTTTGATGTCTATTTGGGAATGTCACGGTTCACCACCCCCTGTCCATTAAGAAGCGGTAATCTATGATGTTATATAAAGCCCACCACTGCTCGTTTTTTGTTTATAATCTCCAGCCCCGAAGGTGAGCTCGAAGACGCCTGATATGTTATTTTGTGTTTGACCATTTCACTTAGATTCCAGTCTCCCTCTTCGCGTCTTTGCTCCCAGTTGCGCATGTATCACCAGGCCGACATGGCGTCGTACCCGAACAACCAGCCTCCCCCCTTTCGTTCTTCTTCTATAGCTCATGAGATGGTCGATTTCCCCGACTCACATTTCAACCAACGCGCAAGCCAACCACTTCAGTATTCTGATTATAGGGACCTTTCGTCGGGCGACACATACGGGGCAGGCACTACGACAACTTTCCAAATGCCTACCCCTGGCGAGGTCGATACCAGCTGGCCAGGGGGCTTATATTATAGTCAGGCCGAACAACCTCTGGGACAATACGTGCAACAAGACCACCGTTACACCGAGCCCCAGTGGAACTACTCTTCACAACCAATTGCTGATTACTCGCCATCCGCTAGCTATTCTTCAATTCCCATATCCCATGGCCCTTCTGTCCACTCTCCCACTTTTGGTTACTTGACCCAAGCCCAAGAACCAATAGGTAGTACGCGTTCAACATCACGACTTCTTTCACCTTCTGGCTCGTTCATGTCAGCCTCTCCTCGAAGTCCCCGCAGTCCCTCTTATGAAATTTCTCAAGCGGAGGATTCTGGTGTGCGTTCCCCCTTCCCCTTCTCTGCTACAGCCTTTTTTGATCTCATCATTTCAATTTTCAGTGCCTCGACAGCCATCGAGAACAACTGAGGCTGTTCAAAGAAGTCCTTCAGCTTCCGATGGGCTCTTACCTTGGGCCCTTCATTCCCCAGAAGATGTACATTCCTCATACCACCAACGACCGACGGAGATACGTGGAAGAAATCGTGCTTCAGCAGCCCATCTACTTTGAGATGCAAGATCCCGACGAATATGGTATCCCTCTCACAGATGCCTTGCATTCGCGCGTAAGGCGTCTACGTTCCCACGAAGAGTATGTCTTTGAAGGTCGTGGACCCAGCATCTCAGTGCGAATTCAGGTGAGCGGAAATCTTATCTGTCGCTTATTACCCCGTTCTAACCCTTTTTACCAGTGGCCAGGATATCAATATTGGAGCCGCCAGATCCCCACTAAGGATTTCCGGTGCCCTCCTCAGCCTATCACAAAGGCCAAGCTTGCGAAAAATATCGCCAAATGTGTCCAACGTTTCCTTGACGTACGTTTTATTCCATCCGACCTTCTCACTGAGCACTTAATGAATCTTGTTTATCTAGGCCAGGGAAAATAAACCACTCGATGATGACGTGCCTGCTTGTTGGAAAGTTGGGAAACGTCCGAACGAAATCAAATTTGAGGATCTCATCCTTGTGAGCATGCATCATGTCTCGATGGGAAGCTGGCAGCCCCAGCTCAGGCTCCGCCGACCTCTCTTCTAAAGGGATGTGAAAGCCTTGCTATTCTACACTTATTCCTATCCCTCCCTGACATATGGTGCCATCACCGGTGTCCCCCCATTAGAAGCGTCTGGTATTTTGAAGCTTTCGTTGGCTTTTTATCGGCGTGCTCTTTTTTTTGTATCAATAGCCTCATCAAATTCTTGTGTATCTAATATTGTGTACTAACTAGCTAATATTTATTTAATGCTCTGATGATTCCATAGCTTACCATCGACTCGGATCAGGCCCTAGAAAATTTCCGTACATCTCCGCTTTGTAACTGCCTACGACTGTGAGGCTACGTTCACCGATGCAGGTTCAGGGCAGTCCATCAGTATGTTTTATCACTGCCAGATGCTCATGCAAGATAAAAATGTTGTGAAGCCTCGTGGTACAGTAACAGCGGCGATCACCTGGGACGTATGGCATATGAACGTCGATGCCATAAGTAAGGTTTTATTACCACGCGATCCAAAAATTAACCTTAGCTGTGCTGAGGTGTGTCAGTTTCGCACTGCCGTAAGATCAGAAAACTGCTAATCTCGGCGTGAATGGCATTGTAGCAATGTTTAGGCGGTGCATAGACGCACTGAAAAAAAATTGCAGCGCAATGCGCCGCGTACTTCATGATTGCATTATTGGACATCGCCGGGCCACTGATTGGTGGGTAAGTGGCTCGGAGGCGAGGGAGGTCGTGGATGAGGAGCACACAATTTATGATTGCACAGTTGTAGAAATTCTTTTTGGAATTGCTTCTAATCTTGGACTCTCCGCCGAGAGTCAGTCATGTAATTTGTAAAGAAAATATGTGAATGTGCTCAGTACTAGGCTGGCACTGGTGGCGTCAAACAACCGCGTATTCTTGTGAAAATACCACGTTTTCTAGCATCTGCTAACGAATCAACTTGATATTACAGATCTTTTGATAATGTATTTATTGTAACTTACAACTCGCTGTTCACTGAGCACTCGAGTTAAAGCCTGAGTCTGGTCACGTTCACCAGTACGCGTCGTGGTGGTGTGATCACGTGCCTTCAAACTCCTTTGTTGAAGACCATGGCTCCTGCGCGTCGAGCTCGTTCTCAAGAGGAAGCAAGCCTCTACGCGGATAACACAGACTCTGAAAACGAACTTCAAACCCCCAAGCCACAGAAACAAGGCCTCAAAAAGCGTCTCAGCGAAGTCTACAACCCCGACAACGATAGCAGTTTCCACTCGGACTCTGGACGCCCTAATGCGAGGTCTGTCAACATCAATGATGATGCCGCAGAAAAACGGAGGAGGAGGAAGAGCGCGAAAATTACCGTCATCGAGAACGCTATCGCGGGACCCTCTTCTGAAGGCAATCTCGACCCCGAAGCCCCTGAAACATCCCGTACCGCGAAGCAGAAGCAGCAGCTAAAATCTGTAGCTGCTCCACCAGTGATAAATGTATCCAAGGATGTGATGAGCTCTAATTTTGAGGAATGGATGAAGATGGCGACCGACAATGTGCGTCTTATTCTTAAAATCTTTTGCACCCGGCCTAAATATGTTTTTCAAAGAAAATTAACCCAACAAATTCATGGAATTTCGCGTTGATTGACTATTTTCATGACATGTCACTCCTACGGAACAATGACGACAATTCGATTAACTTCCAGCGGGCTTCATGTACGCTTGATGGTTGTGTCAAAATCTGGACCAGCCGAGTAGACAGTGTGGGCACTGAAACAGGTAAACTCTTGAGCAACCTAGCCTCTGAGAGCACAGAGGAACGCGGTGGCGATGGGGAGGGAGATCCAACGAAAAAGAAGTCGCGTGGACCTGCGGCCACACTCGCTAAAGACGCGTCACAGCTCCAGAGCAAAAAACTGGACCTTGAGTTTAGCGTGGACCCCTTATTCAAGAAAACTTGTGCTGACTTCGACGAAGGAGGTGCCCAAGGCCTTCTTATGAACCACTTGAGTCTTGGGGTAGGGAGCGATGGTGGAATGCGTGTTGTATTCGATGCGAGTGACTCCATGGGAAAGGTTGAGGAGGAAGAGGTTGTCGAGGAGCCTGAAGATGAAGTGGACTTGTCCTACTTGCGTAGTAAGGACTACACCTCCTCCCTCGGTTTATTGATGCTCAGAAAACCCCAGAGAATTTCCTACCGGACCTTGATGTTCTTGAGGAGAAGGCGATTTCTCATTCCCTCGCTGGCTTCGCCTTCGCCAAAGATGCCTTTTCGTTTGATGATACAACGTTCTTTCAAGATAACACGCGCCACGACTTGGATGACGATGACGATGACGATGACAACGACGCTATAGGGGACGGCATGGACATGGACGCTAATGGTGCTCCTACGGAAGACTTCTTTGTGGGGGCAGAAGCTGTAAACGAAGACTATGGTGGCGATATGGGTGGCGACGACTATGGAGGGGACAACCACTCTAACGAGTCAGTCGGTCCAGCAGGGGACGGTGAAGGCCACTCAGGGCCTTTCGTCCCCTTCGATCCACGTCGCGCCCCCAACGAACGGGATCTTGTGATGGCCATGACCGAAGCCGACGGTGAGGAGGGTATGATGGACTACTTTGACCAAAACTTCTTGAAGAATTGGGCCGGTCCTGAGCATTGGAAGTTGAGGAAGGTCATTCGACGGCGTAACACCAATCATCCCTTTCCCATATCATCTCTCTAACTAATTATCCAAACTAGCGGATGCGGACGGTAATGCAGCCAACAAACCAAAAGCTCGCAAGGAGAAAAAAGAGGCGTTCAAGATCGATTTTTTGACACCCCCGGACCCCGACAAAGAACTCAAGCAAATCCAGAAGGAACTGTTCGCACCTGTCACCAAAGGCGCAGGTATAAACCTTCCCGGAACTGGTGCTGCAGCAAAGAAGAGCCGGAAGAAGACGAAGGAGAAGGAGAAGCGCGATGACCACAGACTGCCCGACGATATGCACTTCTCTAGCAAGCAACTTGTCACTCTCTTCCTCAAACCCAAGTTCTATGTAAGTCAGATGTGCGTTTTCTCATCGCATCCATGTTAAACGTCTAAATAGCTTAAAATGCGCGGGCAGCGCGTAAAGATGAACTTGAATGGCGATGGGGAAGTGGATGAGAATTTCTGGGCACAAGCTGCAGCAGACCAAGCCGCTGGTCGCGACGCCGATGACAGTAAGTTTGACGGATCCTTATCTCTTCCAGCAGAGGTGTTTATATCTTGACTATAGCTATGAACGAAGGTGCCATCCCCTTCAACACCCAATTTTTCCACGATGACTACGACGACGGACCTGCGTTTGATGACGGGGATCCCTACGACGGTGATGGCACTGGTGCTGCAGACGCAGAACCTGGTGAACAGGATCTTCTTGCTGCCACCCAGGGACAAACACGGCGTGTGCGACCTGAATTCGTCAACTATGCAAAACGCGCGAAGCGAGTCGATGTCCGGAAATTGAAAGACAATATCTGGAAAGGATTAGATATTGTAGTATCATCATCAAGCAAAGATGATGAGAGCATGGTAAGGACTGCCTTGATCATTTTATACTCTTCACATCGTGTTTTCTGACACCTCCGACAGGATGTTGACGAAACGTTACCTCCGACGGACCCCCAAGAAGCGCGTGTATTTAGTCAAGTCATTTCTGGCCTCCAAAAATCCTACCCGCGCGACAAAATGGAGGAGATTAGCACTAGCTTCTGTTTCATCTGCCTACTTCACCTAGCCAATGAGCAGGGGCTCAAGCTTGAGTCGACGGCGGATGGGGCTCAGGTTGACATGGAGCTTGAGGATGAGGGAAAAGATAAACAGATTGGGAACATATGGGATCTGAAGGTTAGTATTCTTTCTTTCCTAGCCTTTGTAGGTGTGGGAACGCTGCCTAACGCATCACGATAGATTTACCGGGATCCCCATGCGACACAGTCAGCATGATCTACAATAGAGTTGACTAGCATACCATTATTTTATCATCTTCCTGATTTAACTTTTTCATCCTGTCCGTCTTGTTGTATAATCGACCGTTTATATCACATACATTATATTCTTGTTTTTGCTTCCAAGAAGTGTTAGTACCGAATTGTTGTACGGAATATGTAGCTGCTGATAAGTTCACTCAATCGATTTTGGGTTGCGCGTATGACAAAGAATGCATATTGGATAACATAAAGTAGCATAATCGAGAATTATAGGGTGCATAGGTATAGAAAAGTGGTAATACAAGAAACTAACGATACAAGTGTTTTGCTAGGGATACAATCAGGGTGAGGCATGATGTGGAGATGATTCAAAGAGAAAATATGTGGCGTTGTCGTTGGAAGACAAACTCAAACGGCTATTGCCGGACTTTACTTTAATGCGACGAAGTCCAAACCCTCCACAGACTCTCGCAGCGCTTTTGATGACGTGAGCTCAGCTCCTTGAACTCGCAGAACGCCTGATGGGGCAGCTCCAGCATGCCTGGCTCTGGAACGCGTGTGACGTCACTCGTGGGGAAAATGGTGAGGATGTCCGTAGGCGCAATGCGGGCGTTTGGGATGGGGGACGCGAGGAAGACGCAGTCACCAAAGGGAGAGTAGGTGTGCACGTCCAGGAATCTGTCGCGGCGCGCGTGGGTGCGGGTGGCTGGTAGGCAAATTGAGTAAGGAAGTTGTGGTGACTTCAAAAAGAAGTACCTTGGACGACCATGACTTGGCGCTGCACAACGGCGACTGCAATAGATCCGGTTTGGAGCATTTGACTGGCAAGGATCGTTAAGATGAGCTATCCAAGGTTTAGCTGAGTGTTGAAAGAGCTGGGGAGTCTGAGCGAAGTCTTTGTCAAATCAAGAGCTCTTTTAAACCCGGACAATACTATTGTACTTTTCATAATGTGTTATGGTACTCTCCTTAGTTCCTAGAATTCTGAGCAAGCGATGGCAACCCTGGGAGTGATGTCAAATACAATAACTTCCAAAAGTAGGTCTTTGTTGGAGGCATGTGTAGACAACAAGGCATCCCAAGTACAGTCAATGAGAGTCCATGCAGGAAGAGCCATAGCTGTAGAATTGCGATGATGAGAAAAGAACTGGAGCATGAGGCTGACTTGGATGACTGCCGGACGGCAACAAAAAGGCAGACCTTATGCCTAGTTGGAAGTTTACTTATTTAAGGTATCTTTACGACCTTGTATTGACATTGCAAGGATTCAAATATTCAAGGGTATCACGGGTATCAATCTAATCTATGTAAACAGCATCTAGGTTATCACTATCAGTGATATCCATTCGTTGTACCATTAATCGGCCCATTCCCATTCACTTTGCCATTCAACAAGTGCTTCGCCTTGAGCTCCTTCAGATACTTGTCTGCCTTCCCCAACATCCAAATCGGGAACGAGAACTTAAAGTTCGGGTACGCAATCGCACAAGTCTTGTTAAAAACGCCCTCGATCGCCTCCTGCGCCCAAGAGCCGTCCTACAAAGACAGACAGGGCTTAGACAAGCAGGCTGTCATAAAGAATTCACTACGTACCGGGTGCTGACGTGACATGACGAGCCGTACGCCACGCTCAATGGGCTCCGCATGCGGGTATTGTGCGTACATGAGAGACATCACTGCCCAACAGGTTTGCACAACTTGAGTCTCTGCATGTTCAACCCATTTGGCCTGTTCACACGACTAAAAGCAAGGAGCAGAGTTATGTCACCGGGGTTGTATAAGAAGGCGCACGACAAGAGGCATACCTTGTAGCTCTCGCCCCATCCACCATCCTCTCTCTGCTTGCCAATGAGGAACTCACACGCCCTACGGGCACGCTCGCTAGTCTCATACGTCTCCCCAACGAGAGAAAGACTTTCCAGCGCAAACTGTGTGGCATACGTAAAGCAGATGCCCCAGGAGCCCACCCAGCCACCTTCGGCGTACTGAGCATCGTGGAGATAACCAACCGCACGGCGTATGGTGTTTCTGGAGAGTTAGATCAGTAGTGACTAGGTCAACACATGAGGAAGCACGAACTCGATATCCTTGGCACGGTAATGAGGGTAATGCTTGCGGAAGATAGCTAGGGCAGTGATGACGGAAGTAGTGCATTCGGGGTAGTTATACTCGGTCATAATATCCCCTAAGATTTAGATATGAGAGTTATATTCAATGGTAGCGTGGGATGTAGGGACACACCAAACACTTCAGCGGGGTTTAGCCATTCCAACCATATTGGCCCGCGAATGACCTCATAGCTCGCGAAACCACCATTAGGGTTCTGTAACGAGAGCATAACATCAATCGCATCACACATCCGGCGCTCTGAAATCCGCTTTGGGGTGAAACTGTGCAGAATCATTAAGGATGAGTTGATATTTAAGTCGATTGGGAACATACTCTAGATGGTTTTGGAGGTACAGCGAGGCTTTTAGGCCTTCACCAGTACAGTCGCTGACAGTGTAGCCCTGTTCCTTTGTACTGTAATACATATGCTGTGAGATGAGAAGGGGAATTATTAATATTTGCACTTGCCTGAAGCCCCAGGCACCCTTCGTGGTATGCCGGTACGATGTGTGATAATGCTTCGGGTCCTCCAGTATCTGCGCCTCATCGAGCCATTCCAACGCCTTAAGCAGGCTCTCCTTGTTCTCCTCTAGCTCTGCCAAGCCTGTTTCGACGAGGGCCTGAGTGATGAACCCGACATCCCATAGCTGACTCCCATTCGTTCCACACATCATCATACCCTCCTTACCGATCCACATGAAGTCGTGGCGCTTGATCTCGTGTTGCTTATATGCTTCGCCATCCGGTCCCTCGCGGTGGACGCGCGCGACGAGGTTAAACATCTTCGACACGGGACCCAGTGTCTGATAATTAGTGTTTTCGTCTTCGAGCACTATAAGTTCATATGCACGCTCGACGCCTGCTCGTCGTAGTGGAGGAATTGTACAGTGCTCGTAATTGGAAAGAACGACATTAATCATGTCGAAGAGTTTTGAATGCGGCGCGTAGAGATCTCCCTTGCAGACGTTGTTCCTTTGGTCCGGCCAGTAAATAGAGTAATAGTCCTGTGTGTATAACTCCTAGAAAAAGATTGAGAGTCATCATTAGAGAAATTAAAAAGGATATACCTGTCTTAGAGCGAGAATTAAATCATTCTCTTCCATTTGAAATTTCACACCATATAGGTAACTCATAGGCACATAGACAGTCCTCGTGTGAATCCACCAGCGGTGTGGGTGAAACGGAAGCCAATCAGGGAGGAGCCTATAATGTTAAAGAAACCTTTGTTGAGGAAGAATGGATCTCCTGAAGCGAAACCACCTACCAGAGCTCAGGCGGAACAGGATTGTTACCTTCCCAGTCATATACGTTTAGTAGGGAGAGCCAGAATTTGCCCCATGCAGGGATAGCACACGCGCCACCTGTTGGACAGATTAATCAGTATTTTGAGAATGGACATACAAAAAACTGACCTAGGTTGTGCAGCGTCGCGCGAGCACGCACAGCAACGGGATGTTCGGCGTCAACACCCAGGATGCGCAGAGCGACATAGTTGAGGCCGGTACCGAATACGGTAGAGTGCCCTTCGACGTGACTGGAGAGGAGCATTAGAAGTCCAAGTATAAGTACGCGGCAGAGGCGAAAGCCAAGATATGAGGCTATTCTTTGAGATTGTGGACTCACATTCCCCAGCCTCCGTCGTCCGGGTGCGCACGATTCATAAGGTACCGAATCATTTCAAGCCTCTCTTGCTCAGTAAAAGACATTCCAGAGACATAAGAGCCGATGACTAGCCCAGGCAAGAGGAACATGGGTCCACCGTACTCTCCAGGCCAGTGTCCGTCATGCGACTGTAGGTTTTTGTAGAATGTGTAGCCATTGCGGGCAGCTTCTAGCGGTGTCTTGGGGGTTGGAAGGGCTGGTAAATTCTATAATATTGGATTTGATGAGATAAAGTCATAGGCCAATTTATGGCACGTCTTACAAGGTCTATTCCTAGCCAAAACTTGTCGACTGTGTTTTGAGGCCATGCCTTACACTCCTCGTCAGTATTTAGGTAGTGCCATGTGTGTCTTCCGCCGTCGTTGACAAGCAGGCGCCAACGGGAGTAGTCTGTAAACGGCTTGGATGCCGACTGAGTAATCTGTACTGGATTGTACATGGGGGGAAGCAAGGGTCGGCCATCGTACGATATGCAGGGCGCATAAATATATCAATTTCAAAAGCGGGATCATACTTACCAGCAAGCTTTTGAGAAACACATGCAAATACGCGTGGATAAATAGGGATAGATTCGACGTCGTTGAGCCCGGTGACAACTGATTTTCTAGTATACGGAGTAGCAAAGGATAAGCCCATCGCCATGGACGCCTTCTAGTGATGAGAAGTATTTTTATACAGTAAGAATGGGGTCTAATTTCCAATGGTCATTTTCAGTATACCAGTTGCCAAGGCCCAAGGGAGGTGGCGAATGATGTCTACGATCAAGCTGTTTGCAAATCAGTTGGCCACGGCTGAGTACTGAGTTTGGACGCACCATCAAAATTTGAGTCAACATTGCACCCAAAACACTTTCAAGTCGTAGCTCGCTCAATTTTCATCTTAGAACCATAATAAAATATGCTCCGTGTTCCCTGAACATAAGTGCAGGTGCAAGGAATATTAGCAGGAAATTTCGACTGCATGATAAAATCTCAAAAAATCAATAGTGAAAAAATCACTTTCAGGTTACTACATGCAACACATGAGCTGGGGAAGCAAAAGAATGTCATCAGAAGGTAGATATATACTATTTGGAGATGCAAG
>JABCKI010000352.1:0-15734 GCA_018282025.1 Sphagnurus paluster
TGTTAAAGCAGACTCTAGACTAAGTCTTAGCTTGTTGAAGCAGACTTTGCTTGTAGGCGACGCCCAAGCACGAACGATAGAACCTTGGTCCTGAGTTAAGGCCTAAAGCCGTAACAGTCACAATCAGTCACAGTCGGCAGTCTGCCTACTTGCCTGATGAACCGACCGATGAGTGATCGACGAGGGATGATTGAATGGGATGACCTGATGAATGAGCTTGACCCTGTCGAAATTGTTCTCGGCCTGCACGGCAAGAGTGACATTTCTAAGCATCACGCCCAAAGTCCTCCCCCAGAGGGGACTCCTGCTATAATCCAATGACGAACTTCAAAACTTCGCGAAACAGTTTTTACATAGAATAAGATACTGTATACCAAGTGTCAGTAGGGTTCCAGCGTAACATTGATACGTCGGAATCTTGATCGATGTATGGTACCCATCTCCCCAGCTGCCCGTCATTCCCATGGGCTAACCCAGCAATGTCAAGTCTATCGCATCTTCACCATTGTGCATGTTCTCATCTTCATTCACACGCGATGATCCGGCTCTGTTTTCAGGGTCAATGCTATCAGCATCCCAGTCACGCGGGGGTCTACCCCGCCATCGCTCGACACGCGTCCGTAGGAGCGTCACTATTTCGTCCGTTGACTTGGTGCTTGCCAATGCAGTGCGGAACTTCTGGAACCATGGGCGTCGAGCGCTATACATATGCACCGTCAGCGATCGCATACTGTGGACAGCTTGAGTTTGTAAACAAATTACCATTGGAATTCAATGAAGTGCCGGATGTGCGTTTGGATGACCGACAGTGGGGCGGTATCAGAGAATTGTCGGCAGATGTCGAGGTACTCCAGAGATATATCAACCGGGTCTGGTAGGGTCTTTTCAAAAAGACTGAAGGAGTAGAGAACGTTAGGGGGAAATGCATGTATATAAATGGATAGACAGACTATGGATTTCTCAAGAGCGTCTCTCCGACCATTACGCCATCGGCACCTGTGTAATTGAGGTTTTCTGGAATATCGGTCCAGATTCTGACATTTCCATTGCTGACGACTGGGATCCGCAGATTCTCCTTGAGGCGCTTCACCTGATCGAGGTCGGCGGCTCCTTGGCGCCGACGGCGAGCAGAGACTGTGCGTGCATGGAGAGTCACCCACGCGGCGCCGCATGCTTCGAGGCGTTGGGCGAAATCGAGGGTTTTCTCAACTGGCTGGCAAAGTCTTATCTTTACAGAAGCAGGGACAGTAAAGGAACTAGCCATTCCGGATACTGTCCCATGGAAAATAAGAGCATGTGCATACATGAACGTGAATTGCACGTACCGATGCCCTCAACGAGCGGCCAGTCTTTTTGACTCAGCAGATAGGCGCCGTAATGGCCATCCCTAGCGGCTTCCAGTGGGCATCCGAGGTTCAAATCTATAATGCTTCGGACCCCGATAAGTAGTTGCTCTGAAAATTAAATAAATGAATATGAACACACCAATTCCGTCACAGTACCCCTGCAGTTTTCGACCAGCTTGGACAATCGAATCGATATTATCGCCGCAAAGTTGTACGACAACTGGATTTCCCAGTTGTGTGTCTAAAGTTAGATCGCGCAGATAATGTTCGAAATATTGTTGATCATTCAAAATTCTGTCAGGCATGAGCATCTGGGTGTATGCCATCGTCGCTCCGTGTCTTCGAACGAGGTTCCTGAAGGGAAGATCCGACTGATTGACCATGGGGGCCGCTATAAACGCAAGATTCTCGGGTCGCATGCTTTTGAGATTGGGAGACCTGAGCAGATTTGACGGGAGACCGAGGTGGTTGAGAGTGGAGACGCAAAAATGTTGAGACGCAATCAGACACAATCTCTTGGCATGATAACCACGCTGCTACCACCCCTTTCCACGCGTCTCTCATATGGTTAACATTCCCGACCCCCAATGCCGACCATCTCTGAAGACTTTGAGCTTCTGTTTATTTATTTCGACTCGCTCTGACTGTTTAAGCTTGAGAACGCTGCTTTCTCAGATCGCGTTGCTTCCAGCAGCTTCGCGTACGGCATGGAGATGTGCGGGCGTGAAGCCTCGTTAATGGCACCGTTGCGCTCTCAGGGACAGTCTTTTCGTGATTATACCCCACATGCCAACCGGTCGCGTTCATGCGTATCTCCCTGATTACCGCCGCATTGCGTTCAATATTATGAAAAATACTACGTTATTACATGTGGGCTTCAGCTACTTAAGATCAAAGAAGACGAGGATGCAAGCTACCGAGTTTTCGACTCGCGTTCGTGTCTACCTGCTTAGCTCTGCGTCATGGTGTTCACCCCCAAGTACCTCGCCGCGTTTGCCGGATTGTCTTTCGCTAGTGCAGCGGTCTTGGATGAGCGGGCACCTGACCCATGTGCGACTATCGCTGGCCAGAAATGGGTCGCCCCGAAGGACGTCAGGGCCTGCTACTCCTCTATCAAAGTTGACGAGGCTTTGAAGTCGAACGTATGCGCACACGGCCTCTATCATTTGCGTAGATGCTCAAACCCGAATATATTTAGATCATCGAGGTCGTTAACAAGACTCTCGCTTTCCACGCTTCGACCAACTACCAGATTCAAGCCCCTGCACCTTTTGACAAGGATGTTCATGAAGACATTGTTGCCACCCTTGCAAGGATTAAAAACCAAAAGTACAAGTCTGACTACGACCTTCATATTGACCTATCCCGCTCGTTCAAGCGGTTGAATGACGGTCATGTCGTCTGGATTAATCGTTGCTATGTATGTTGGTTTTCACATCGCCCAACTTGATTTACTGATTTTTTTAAAATTTCAGGACTGTATGTGCTTTGTCCATTCACAGTACTCTTACCTGACGTTTTCTCAAGCTGCCTTCGTCAACTACCTTCCTATCCCACTGTCCCTCCTTTCGGCTCCCGATGGCACTCAGAATGTCCACATTTCTCCAGAGGCGTTCACTGTCGCGAGTGCGGAGTTCCCCGACCAGATTCAGTTCTGGCAGGATTCTCTTGGACCGTTATACAAGGGGAAGCTTGAATCCGTGAGTGAATCGCTCTTCCCGTTTAATCCGTATATGCTTATTTCTTGATATAGTTTTCTGGTGCCAAAGTTTTGTTGATTAACGGCCTCCCGCCTTTCAATGCTGTGGATGCCAACGCTAAGATCATTGGCAGCTACCAGGCCCAGACCACTCGTCAAAACGGGTTTGTTGCGCTCTACCCGTTGTGTTATCCCGTTCTCACCGATCCTGAATAGGTTCTTTTCGAGTTACCAAGCGACTGCCTCTGGTTGGACTTATATCATGGGCAACTTCGCTCAACAATCCCTTCCTCTGGATGACTATGTTTTCCTTACAGTCCAGCGAACAAACCACCTCATCCCAGAAGTAGTTAGGGTAAGTGAGCATACCATTATGGTATCTATTGCCCTAATCCCCATTGCAGATTCCCTACCGCTCCAGGATGGGTGCCTCCACCAAGGCGTTCACGGACGTCAAGTCTTACATCGCAAATAACTGTGTTGCCGTCCCCGCAACCAACGGCAAAGACGTTTACGGCGCATCCGTGTCATCCTTCAGCGCTGATGCTGAGCCCGAGAGTCCTGTTGCCGAGTTCCAGCAGCAGGCACCCGTTCCTGCCAAGGTCGCACGCAAGCATCCTATCAACGTCATCCTCGACTCATCCCCCTTGTCGGATGTGGTCCTCCCTCCAACCCTCGTTCCCAGTCTCCCTGCTGTCCCTGGAAGCCGTAACGCCGCACAGTTCTATCTCTTGAAAGATAAAAAAACTGGAGTATTGGCCCTAGGCAGTTTCTCCGATTCTGACTACAACGCCTTCCTCGATAGCCTTCTTTCCGGCTTGGTTTCTTTGAAGTCTCAAGGAGCGACACAACTCGTTGTCGATGTGGTGAGTGATCAAACATGAGTTGTCATTTTTTTCGAGATACTGAAGCATAAGCTTTAGACGAATAACGGTGGAGGGTTTGTTTGTGCAGCTCATGTAAGTTGTTCCGGGAATATTACGATACGTGGCTTACATTACACTCACAGTGGCTTCATCGCATCGTAAGGGGGACCGCCACTTACAATTTTATCCTGCTCTGATTTGCCTATCTCAGATTGTAGGCCCGAAATCAACCACTACTCCCCAAGCAGGACTCGATACCCAGGCCCGGAACGGTCCTCTTGCCCAATTGATTGTGAAGGAGATCATCAAGAACAACCTTGACCCCGATGTGGAACTGCTGTACAACCCCCTTCAATGGACTAACGCCAATCATCAACCTTTCGGTGCCTCTGACGATTGGCTCCAGCCCCCTGTACCCAAGACCATTAACGGTAAGGCTGATGCGTTCAGTCAGAGGTATGTCACGGTCCCCTCAAGAACGATCTCTTTAAATATAAATGTTCCACTTCTCGACATAGATTGGGTCAAGAATGTCAGCCTAATGGGTTCCCTGCCAATATTCCGGACACTGCCCTTTTCGACCCCAAGAAGGTTGTCATCGTGTCAAACGGCAGGTACGTCACCACCACGTAGGATCTATAGCCCAAAAGCCCGCTAATTCAATTTGCTATCGTCAGATGTGCAAGCTCCTGCTCATTGTTCAGCGTGAGTTTGGGATTAATCTGGCTCGGTGATGTTGAACTTATGGGCCATGTTATCTTTTAGATCACCATGGCAAAACATGAGGGTGTCAAGACTGTCGTCGTTGGAGGAAAGAAGGGGACTCAGCAACAGTACTGCGGAATTGTTGGCGGCCAGTCGACAGACTTCTCGACCATCGACACCGAAATAAAGGTATGCACCCCGAAACCAGTTGTACATACATGATCTGACCCGTGACTACAGACAACTCACCTGAAGAACCACTCACTGGCCCCACCTGATCTGTACGTCCTACTCTCTATTCCACATCCCCCCACTCGCCCTGCTATGCCTTTATCGGCAATCCTCATGTTTTCTTCATATATCTCCATCCTGATGACTGTGGCCCCCCGGCCAAGTCCGGACCTCCTTTTACTTGTGTTCGTCTCATTGCTATTGAGTAAAGCGCTGATATACTGTTCGGGTCTGTCTTTCTTTATTCAGGCGGGTGAACGGCGTTCAGGGTATCACCTGGAGACTCGGCTTTGGCATCACAAACCCTACCGAACCCGAAGGTGAGCGATCCCCCTGCCCCAAGGCTGTGCACACTACGGTGTCTTGACCCCAACCAGCGGTTGGGGCCAACCTGGCCCTTGCAGAGTGCTTACAATTTTGTTTTCAATAGAGTGGCAAGACCACCCCGCGGACGTGAACCTGCCTGTTTCTGGCAATCTGTAAGTTTCTGTCATCACCCGCTATCACTTGAAAAAGGTAGCTCAATACCTCCGCTGGCAGTGTCAACAACCCCCTCGCAATTTGGGAAGAGGTGGTGCGACGCGTGTTCGCATAGATTAGCTAGTGAATTCTGCTCCAAAAATAATATCAACTATCTTTATTCTTGAATTGGAACTTCCAATCGTCAGTCTTCTGGTGTTCCTTGGGGAAGAACAACCGTTTATCTCCGACCTTCAATCTCCTGGATTTATAGAATGCGGTGATTATCTATTCTGATCTTGCTTCGAGAGATTTCGTCACTCCGACATTTTTGCAAGTTGCTGGATACGCCTATCTCTCTCCGGAAATCGAATGTCTTTCTTCAAGGTCACAGCTCACTCTGATTCCTCTGATTTTATATCAGTTTTGGTATATGCACGTATAGATGCACCCCCAGTAACATATATTGCTCAAGTGCCGCGTGTGTGTGAACTCATCAACTTCTATTTTGCTCGCTAACGGCCTCTCCCAGATTTTATCACAAAGCCCCTCTACGCTGATATTTAGGCAAATTAGAACCATGCATTAGCCTTTTTGCGGATACCCAGCATTGAAACTAACAGTGACATGTTCGGCAATCTGGAGGCCTCGGGCCGGGAATCGGGATGTGCCATTGTCAACAATAATAACAATATGTCGGCGATCAAAAACGATGCTGTGTCTGCATTTCTGATCCAGCCAATATGCCAATCGCATAATCATAATGTCTCTCTCGTCCCCATCCTTCGCAACGTCCAGGTGACCTGCTGTCAAACTCTAGCTCGCATTATTAGGCGTTTTCATCCAAAGCTGGAATAATTCTTTGTCTTCAGGCCTACTTGAGTGAGCCTCGACGATGTGCCTGGGTGGGTTGACTATGGCGCACGGGACACTGTGCTGTTATCTGAACTTGAATGAACGATGCAATTTTGGTTCTACGGATAAGTACCGAATTCTCTGGAAGCATTTTTCTTTATTCCAGAAAAAAGCATATCACCGCGGGACACTTGTATCCGCATCTGGGTTCGGTGGACACTGTGGCGTACACGAAACGGTAATAACGTCCCCTAGGTGCGGCTTTGTATTCGAAATACCTAATTGATTCTGGGTATATTTTAAAGTTATATTTAAATAGAAACACCTCCTGTTCGTTGGCAGCTCAAGTGATATGTGCTTCGATACCCTCTTTTCAAATTAATTTCGATTGGCGTCTTGAGACCTTGGAACTTGGGCCTTGGGCCTTATCTTTGGGTTTTTTTTCATCAGCCTCGTTCATTTATTATATAAATACACACCATTATATCCATCAAGAACGACCTGATGAAGCCAGCACTAATGATAATGAAACACACCCCGGAAAGCAGCACACGGAAACAGCTCGTACTGGTCACGTACCGAGAATATTAATGCGGTCGCAGGCGTTGGCTACCTCAAGTTTTAATTTTTAGCTCACCGTCCCCGAGGTGTCGGGCGAATTAATATGGTCTGCGGGTGGCGTCCTCCGTCACTCACGTGGGTATTAATATTTCGCCACACCCTGGCTAACTAATACAGGAAGCGCGTGAATAATTGATAAGGATGGAATCTTATATTGAACGGCGATAATCGCGCGCAGCGATTGAATTGAAATGATTATGGTGGCTCTTATTGAACTACGTTGCATCTGGCCAAGAATGATGAAGGTTTGAGACGGCATGCCGTAGTGTGCAATTAATCGAAGGAAGTACTGTGTGTAGGCGCGTTGTGCTTGGCAAAAGGGTTGGAGGGCTTACGGGGGAAAAAACGATTCAAGTTCAAAAGTTCAAGTTCGTAATTCATTCCCAACTCTTTTCCGGCATTGCGGCAATATGGGGGCGATTCATAGATAAGCATGGCACACGATGTGGTGGGTGTACCTTGCTCGCTGATCTCGCAGGGCCAGGTCTCAAGTGACATCGTGCCCGCGCCCCTCCTCGTCACCCACTACGTACGTAGCACTGGGATCTTCCGTCCTCGTACCTTGCGTCGATCATCCTTGCCTCCATTCATGTTGATCGGAATTTATGGTCCTGTGATTTCGGAGTGGTTTGAAGAAAACACCCTGTAGGTCTGAAGCTCTGAAACTTAGACGAGGAAACAAGTCCTTCAACTGATGTGGGCAACGGCAAACACGGCATCGGCTCATGAAGATATTTTCGATTTGATGCGGTAGAAATACAGTGACCCGTAGACAAGGACAATGACAGAAGAAGACAAGGAAGACGAAGAAGGTGCAGGGACTGGCTATCGTACGTACAGCACAGCAACGTATCGTGGGTAGTAAGGGTGCTCGGATTTACAGTGGGGAGGTAAGGGATGGGGATGAGAGATATTGTTCCGTGTCGATCTAGGAGGCGGGGTGGAGTTGTGCGTACGCAGTGCATGTACGTGGGCGCGGTATAGGTATGTAGTGCATGTATTAGCACGCGTCCAGGAATAATAATAAAAGTCGTATAAAAAGTGGGGGCAGGGGCAGAAAAGGGGCGTTAAAATCTAATTTATGATGCCTCAGGTCTTGACGACTCGATCATAACCTTGAGCACCATATTGCCCTGTTCATCCTGGCCGCGTGCGAGGAGGTCGAAAGCGCGTTGCGCCTCGCTGAGTGGGAAGCGGTGTGTAATAAGCTTCTCGATGTTGGGCAGTTTGCCCGAGGCGAGCAGCTCTAGCGCCGCAGGGTATGTGTTGGCGTAACGGAATGAGCCCTGGATGTCGACCTCACGCAGCGCGGCGCTGGACAAGGGCAGGACGACGTTGCGTGTGCCCATCCCAATGAGCATCACCTTGCCTCCTGCGGCAGCAGTCTGTTATACACATGTCAACAAGCTGCGAAAAAAAGAAATAGGTAGGAACTTACGTGCACGGACATCTGGATGACGGGTTCAGCGCCAGTACACTCGAAGATGACGTCAAAGCCGGCGGGTGCGCCGAACTCTGCTAGTGCGACTTGCGAGTTCTCCTTGGCCCGGCGGAGCTGCTCGTCGCTGGTTTTGGCCCTATCGGCAGGGGGCAAACAGAATGTCTGTGACGCAAAGCCGTTGTCGCGCGCAAAGTCGAGACGTGTCTGGTTGATGTCGATGGCGACGACGCGTGAAGCGCCGAGAGACTTTGCCACGGAACAGGCGAGGAGACCAATGGCACCGACACCGTATACGAGGACGCTTTGGCCTGCGGTCAGGTTGGCGCGGCGCGATGCGTGGATGAGGACAGAGAGCGGCTCAGCGAGGGCGGCTTGGTCGAAGCTACAGTTGTCAGGCAGCCTAGTGTGTGTTTATTTAGTGGCCAATCAAAGACATGTCTAATTATAGACTTACGGGTGGAGGACGAAGCTGGGGTGGTTCATGCGGCCTTGGAGCGTTCCGTCAGCGTGGGGGAAGACAGCGGCGCTACTGCAGAAACGCATGCCCTTGCAGAGGTTGTAGCGTCCTTTTGTGCAGTATTCGCAGGTCTTGCAGTAAACGCCAGCCTCGATGGCAACACGCTGACCGGGTACGACGTTCGTGACGCCGGGACCGACAGCAGTGACGACACCGGCAGCTTCGTGGCCAAGAACGAGAGGTGCCTGGAGAGCAAAGTCACCGTTCCTTCCATGCATGTAGTAGTGCACTAAATCAAACAAGATTAGACTTGGAAAGATGTTGAGGATAGGGGACTCACAGTCGCTACCGCAGAGACCAGTCGAAGCGACAGCGACCTGGGCTTGATTCTGGGATGGAGGCCATACAGAGCGCTGCTCAATGCGGAGGTCCTTTGCGCCGTAGAGGACGGCGACGTCGTGGGAGGGGAGGGCAACGGGAGACATCTGGGCGGAGCGGGGGGAATGGAGGGAACTTGCGCATTCCGTAGCTTTTAAATGGAGGATTTCGATAATTGCTGGTGCACTGAACAGGAGATCGGGAGCGGACCGACATGCCGACAGCCTTCGAGGCGCGTGACCGCTTGGCTATTCGGAGCCTGACTTCCCCTTTTGGCCAGATCGAAACTTGCCATCAACCTCTGCATCTTTTTTTAACACTTCAAATTCGGTGCTCGGTCTCCGGCGCGATTCTCCGATGCGGGGTACAGCGCTCCCCCAGCCCCTTGTTACCCTTTAAATATCCTCGGAATTCCTCCCCCCAGACACAAACTCCACCATGGATCCTACTCCGGCCATCCCCTCACCCAGTCTCTTCAACCTCAAGGGTCAAAATGTCCTCATTACTGGTGCAACACGGGGTCTGTATTTCAAAATCTGTTTTGGGGCTTAATTCTCATCCCATTCGTTATCTAGGTATCGGTGCTGCTTGCGCGCTGGCCCTGGCAGAAGCTGGCGCTTCTATTTGCCTAGTCCAGCGCAACGCGCCCGAGGGATCGCAACCGAATCACGAAACCCTGAACGCCATCCGCGCAACAGGCGCGACAGCAGAGGTAGTACACTGCGATCTCGATAACCTCGAGGCCGTCAAGGGTCTTTTCCAAAAAGCCCTCGACGTAATGAACGGCCAAATCCACATCCTGGTCAACTGCGCAGGCATCCAGCGCCGATCGCCCAGCGTCGATTTCTCCGAGGCCGATTGGGACGATGTACGTTCGACTCGCGCGCGCGTGGACGCCTACCGCCCACCGCTACTGATGCTGACCACGGACAGGTCCTTAACGTGAACCTCAAGTCTGTGTGGCTGCTCTCCCAGGCCGCGGGCCGGCATATGGTGCCGCTGCGCCGCGGTAAAATTATCAACTTCTGCTCCCTCCTAACCTTCCAGGGCGGGCTCACAGTCCCCGCGTACGCGTCCGCCAAAGGTGCCCTCGGTCAGCTCACAAAAGCACTCAGCAATGAGTGGAGCCCGCATAACGTCCAGGTTAACGCAATCTGTCCTGGGTACATCGCAACGGACATGTACGTACCGGTTTTCTGATCCTCCACTTCTACACGCCTGTGCTTCTGCGGAGTAAATTGCCGTGTTCTTTTCTCGCACTTTACACCGCGCGCTTCCCACGTGTATCACCATCTGGCGCATTCTGTTCCAAATGGCTATCGCTCACAGCCAACGTTAAGCGCATCTATCATTCTCTACCCTTATTCTTTTCTTTTGGCTTCCCTCACGCCCTTCTCATTCCCCATTCCATGTTACGGCCGCTTGCTAACTCTCGCGCTCTTGTTTTTTCTTTAGGAATGAGCGCCTCCTCGCGGATCCCGTGCGCCTGCGCCAGATCTCTGAGCGCATTCCCGCAGGCCGCTGGGGCGACCCCAAGGACTTTGCCGGCCCCGTCGTATTTCTCGCGAGTAGCGCGAGCCAGTACGTCTGCGGCGAGCTGCTCCTCGTTGACGGAGTGAGTGACATTCTTCGTTTGCTTCTATCTGCCTTCTCTATTGCCTTTCCATTCGGCTTGTCTTTCGCTCCGCGTTCCGCGTACCACATTCTGGCCACTTTCTTTCCATTTCTCTTCTGCATCAGCGCCCCTTGTATTCTGTTGGATTCCCCTCCCCCACGCCCTCTTTTCTTGGCATTCTTTCCTCCCCCCTTCTTGCCTCCCTGTAGCGCGCCACCCACCGACATCTACTATCCCTGCATAAATTACCTCGGCCCTGTGTCAAATCTACGAATTCCTGACACTGACAATACTCTTTTCCACTCCACAGGGCTGGATGGGCCGGTGATTTGGATCAATCGATATTCGCACAGCCCCGCATCTTGCACGGTCCTATCGTCGAGCTCTTGGATCTTTATTTCTAATGTAACCTACTACGTACTCCTTATCAAATCTTTACTTACCGGTACTCCTGCACTCGCAACCCACACTCAGATACACATCGCATCAGACTCTCAGTTGCCGTTCCCCGCTATCATGACTCGATCGTGACGATACTTACATCACATACATAGACATCGAACGATTAGCATGCACTTCGAATCATATAAATGCATCATGTCACCTACCTCCCGCTACCGCCCATTGAATGCACCGTTAACAGCATACGGCATTCGGGGTGCTCTAAGCCCGATATACGATATACCTCTGGCCCGGAGGCACAACAAAAATAGTTTTCATTTAAAGTCGAGTCTCTTGCCTGATTCTGCAGGCCTCTGATTCTGAGGTCTGCGGCCTGAGGCGTCGGCGCACATAAGCAGTCGCACTCCGGATATCGAGATGTCGAATAGTGAATTCCTCGGTCTCGGGACGATGTGCCGCACTGTAACGCGTATGTACTAACGTTAAACGGACCTCCCAGGCTGCCGCGCTAATGATGACGAGATAACGATCCCGCCCGCAGCCAATCGGCGTCGACCCGCTCGGGCGTCGGGACGAGACCCGCAGCGCACGGGGGAGTGATGTGCGATCAGTGAGAAACGGCTCGCCGCCCCCGGACCGCTGTGGACCGGTGCGGTGCTCACCCGCTGCTAATTCAATTACTGTAAATTCAAATATTTGGGGGATTAGAGGAGATGAGACGCTCTGTATAAAGTGCTTCCGCGGACCATGGCGACTTGTCGAGGGGGTATGGTTAACGTTCCTGGGCCATGGGGAAGTTGTGCACTCGTATACATATAACGATACATACTGCTGCAGTTCCCATCCCTCGTTGCTTGCGATGGCAACTTTCTTATCATAAGAAGACGAGTTGTGGCAACGCCATCGAGATTTATTCATCATTTAAATAAATGTGCCCTGTGCACCTAGGTCGGAAACTTCAAGGCTGAACAAAGGGAAGGGCATATTTGGTAATTACAAAGTCCTCAATTGCAACCTCTGCATGCTATTTCCTCGGTTAGTGCCCGCGATAGGAAGCATGGCGCCTCCATCACTAGCAGAGCGTTATTAATCGGTAGTGGAGGAGTCAGAATATTCCAGGAATTCCTGAGGCTTGCTAGTCGGCTTAGGGAGACTTGCTGTTGAATGAACGTGTGCAGACATTCCGGTGGGTAGATAAACGTTCACCTCTAGATCTATGTCTACCTCCTACATTCTCGCGCTAATCATTATCAAGAAGGCACTGCCGCGCAGACGTGCCCACTTCGGCGCAATCACGCCCAGACGTCGCGTCATGGATATAGCCGATGGGGACCTTGGATTGAAGTATGTCGAAACGAGACTCACCAAGGAGGACCGATCCAAAGTATAAGTGTATGGCGTAGGAATATAGCAGCAGCCTGTGTGAGTGCCAGGGTGTTCTGCAGTCGTACGTGGTGGACTGTGTATTATACTCCCCATCACCTTGTTTACGCTTACACGAAGTAACCAGTGGGAAGGGGGGGGGGAGGTGATTGAAGCTACGGCTGCAGTAGATTCGTAATCGAAAGCACTCCAGAGCCGTGTATCGACTGGGGTCGGATCGAGGACCGAAAACCGAGTTCTACAGCCAGCTTTACTCCGCCTCGCGCCTGACGGGTGACCGCGCCTAGGCAGGCAGACGACGCTGGCGCAATATCTATGATGATCGCTCTGTGTACGCGACGACTACGCGCCTGATCATGATGTGTGATGGACCATGGTTAATGACTCTTTTCCTACTTGCTGTGCCTTCATATGTATGTATGTCAGAAATTAGACGAGACATAGGTCGACATGGAAGAGTGGCGTGGTGCGAAGCCAGGGACAAATTTTGACATCGGTTTGTGGGGACGTCGGCAGCAACGGTAACGAAGACGGGATCCCGAGTAGACGCGCCACACAGTATGAGTTCCCGAAGGCCGGTGAAGTTCGAAGATCCATTTGGATATCCTTATCTGCTCTCGAAGTTGGGCCCGTGTGCTTCCCCAGGAAGTCCTAGTCGATATTGCACTGACAATGCCGAGACGAGACGGCAGGAACGGACATTTTCGAGCTGTAGAAAAAAGTTGGTTACACACGTATCTTGGAAGAGGAGAATTTTAGATGCACAAGGCGACGCTACCGTAATAGAGTCCCAGTTTTACTCTAGAGAGTCACAGAAGTTGCAGAGAAGCACTTTACTTACTTATAATGAGATGAATGGCGCACTAGTGTAGGTACTCAAATGTGTACATATGCAGGACTCGGAGGGGCTATCCGGGTTCAGGGCAGGTTTTATCTGTCCGGAATTCACGTCTTTGCTGCGCTCATTATATGCGCGCGCTTGTATATGAACTCCAGTCTTACAAGTTACGAGCTTCTCGATCTCACGAAAATCCTAGCAGTATCTTTCCACTCATGAGCTGTATTCTGTGCCTTTGCTATGGTTGCGACATTCCTGGGCTGCTGGTTATGGTGACAAAACAGATAGCTAGTACGCCCAGCCTAATGTTTATTTGGTCTTCAAACTACGATGGCTGGGTTAGCAGCTACTCACTTGGGGAAGAATGGTCCGCAGCCCATCGATACGGTATCTCTGTCTCTTTACACTGTTTGTTAAACCGCTGCGATGGAGCCCACATTCCCAGTCATCATCTTCCTCAGGCTAGCCCAGATATGACACCCACTGCCGAATCCTCTGCCCGTCAAGCCACGCGCCCGCCGGCATGTCCCTCCAACCTCCCTTGTGCAGTAGCATACGAGATATTTTGCGAATGCGCATTGCCCGGTCCTTCTTGTTCTCCTCAGTCATCCCGAACGTATCTTATCCCGCTTGTCGGGCATGGCGACCTCGTCTCTATCACTCGATGCACACAAGGAAGATCCTATTGTTGGCCTAATCTGGCGCGCACTGTAACGTGGTGCGAAGGTCGGGCTGCTAGGATAGGTATGTAGCAGAGGCGCTTGACCGCAGACGTCTGGACCGCTGCCCGTCGTGTGATACAATCGGAGAGCATGGTGCGTGCGTATGTGCTGGGTAGGGGGAGTAATGGTACGAGGAGAAGATCATGCGGCAGTTTTTGTGATGCTGGCCACTAATCTGAGTCAATAGTCACTGCCAGTGGTGAGTTTATGTCTTCGGGGCCGATGTGGTGCATCGCTGGAAATGTGTCATCACGCAGGTCTATGCCTTGCGTTACATGAAATATTTTCCTTCTGGCTCGATTTATGACTCATGAGTTATTTCTCTTTCTACTTCATAGTAGCGTAGACACTTCAGTGAGTCCTATTATCCCACTTTCAGCTTGGGCGCCATAACTGACGAAGTTTTAGATTGGCAACCATAATTTCATGAGTCCTCGTTATAGCATGCCTTTCGCGTTCGCCCTCAGCCAGGGTATGAGTTACCTCTACCTTACTACCAGTCACATTTCTTCATAATGCCAATCTCCGATAAACTGTTGTAAACCTTACCTTGAGCATTAGCTCGTCCCCTCAGCATGATCATGCTGCCTGCTGTTAGCGGGCCCTATAATCGCAGGTGATCAGATTGCGCTCTGAGCCCTACTCATAGTACTTGGTGGATGGATGTGAGGCAACTTGTGCCACAGATTCAATATAGGAGAAAAAATAGTAATACAAAGACACTAATATAATTGATACACAAAGATTACAGATTAAAATCATAACACTTATAGGCAGCGGGGAGAAATAAGTCGAAGGAAGGCCAAGCCAATAGTCAGTACATGATTACAAAAATCGGAATATTGTAGAAACTAGACACATATTTAATCCAGACAGGGTTGAGCTACGACCAGAATTCCAGGAGAGATTAAACAGTCTGAAGAGGGAAACCAGGAGGAGGCGTCAACAAGTTCAGTATCTAGGTTCTTGATCCTTACGGGCCGATCTCTTGCGATTATATGATTCAGCACCACTAGCAGGGTGCTCTGCGCCGGGAGGAATAAATGGAGCAACATTATCTGCTTGAGAAGAGCCCGAGGAATGGCGAGCAGCAGCAGGATATGATTGCTGCGAATAGTAAGAGCTGCCCCCAGGCTGAGCATAGTAAGGATGGCCTTGAGGAGTAGCACTGCCCGCACCCTGAGAAGCGAAATGGCCTGCAGCTGTACCAGTATAGGGCTGGTTGTAGTGACCTGCAGTCGTATACTGGGACGGCTGCTGAGTTGGGTAGGCGTTACCATACTGAGGATGATTCAGACTGTAACCATGGGCCTGAGGACCACCGCTGAACACTGGGCCTTGATTATTATTGTATTCTGATACCTGAGGTGCAGCGACATGAGGCCGGCCGTATTGGGTGGCAGGATGCTGGTGTGGCGGCTGGGGAGCGTAGGGAGCAGCATGTTGAGGATTATTGTACCCGTAGCTTTGAGGAGCAATGCCTGAGCGCTGAACCGAGTCCCCAGAAGCAGCGGCCTGAGGAAGCTGGCCTCGAGTGGTGGTTGGATAGTATTGCGCTGGAGTTTCAGGTTGCCCGTAGAGTGTGGCGACGCTTGGGGAGAGCCTTGTATGGTCGTGATGCGCATAACGAGACCCAGAGGAATGACTGTCGGAGGAGTGGCTGACACGGATTTGCGGACCCGAGGTGTTAGAGTAGTTTGATCTGATGCTAGCAGC
>JABCKI010000353.1:0-15667 GCA_018282025.1 Sphagnurus paluster
GTCAACCTTCTCCCCTCAGTCTATCTGAGTTCTTTTCTATTTGTAGTGGTGTCCTAGTATGTCCTTGTGACGAAGCGTCGCCCTAACAAGCAAGGCTCGGATGCATGATGAGAGCGAGCAGAAGCACCAAAAATTGGATATTCAGGAGAGAGAATTGCGTCTTCATGAGTATGAGGCTGGGTTACTTGAAGTTTCTGAGTATTGCAAAGCTTCAGAGCGGGCTGCCAGTGCATCTCAATCTCACTTTAAAGTTGAATACTCATCAGATATTGAGGAAGTCCCTACATTCTAATCCTTTTAGTGAAAACCTTAGCAATCTTTAAATAACAATTATATAGCCTTATATACTGATTAAAATGGAATTCCTGCTGCTTGACGGAAGGCCAGAAGCTCAGCAGTTAGTTGGAGTTGCTTCTGCTCACCAGCCTCCTCTGGGGCAACATCATTTTCCTCCTCCAGGTGGGGCTCGACATCCTCATCCTCCTCTGCCTGTGTATGATCTCCCATGAAATGAGCACCAGAGACCTTCCCTTCCACGTCAATAATAAGATTGTGTAAAATGATAGACACCGTAATCCATTGTCCAGCCTCGATATGTTCCTCTCGTGAGTTGATGCTGACATGAAGACCACAAAGGCATTGAAATCGGCCTTTCAAGGCCCCCATGCAGTGCTCTGAGCAAACACGTAGATGAGATACAAGACAGTCAAAAATGGCATTTTCGCGATGAAAGGCTGCTGGACGCTTGTGAACAGGAATGGTCTGGCTTGTGAGGCTGTATGCAGAGTCTACCCAAGCAAATTCTCTACCCTGAAACAGCCATTCAGGGTGTTTCCCAGCTGCAGTATGCTCAAATGCTGTGGCATCATGTGCAGAGCCAGTAAGGCCATGGGAGTAATCGAGGATCTGTAGATTAGAGGGGACATTTCCGATCTATTAGAAGCTAGTTAATATAATTGAAACGAAACGAAAATGACAACATACTTGCAGATTCAGCCCTTAGTTCCCCTTCTGTGTGTAATATGCATCACCATCAAGCCCTGGTTGTGAGTATAGAACAACAATAGTCCCATTGTACATGATACAGCCCTCCCTCCAAAGACCCTTGAATCCCACATGCTCATCCATCCATCTTTTCTCCTTCTCCTTCTCCTCTGGTGTCAGGGGCTGAATGAACATGTCATGTAGAGATTCAATTGCTGTGAAGCAACAGTTGGTGAAAATTTCAACAGATCCCTCCGAGATGCCGGCCTCTCGTGCAATATCTGCTAAACAGGCAGTGTTCCCAAATCGGCCCATACAATAAAGAGTGACAGCAAGCTGGTAGTTGACAGGTGTTTGTGGAACATTGGAGTTGTTCATAAAGATGGGATGATCTTTAATGAGCTTGAGAATGACCATGAACACAACGGGGGAGACGCAAAGCATCTGGATGAACATATCATGATGCGCAGGGTTTTTTGCATATTCCCATGCCAGATGAAGGTTCCCAGCTTTAGGAACAGATGTCCGCAGATTCAAGTAGCAAGTATCTTTAATCAATGTCTGCCTGGAGATGGATGAGAAGCTCATCAACAGGGAGCTCGTGGGGTGGTGAAGCCATGTCTCGCAAAGAAAGATGGAGCAGATAGGCTTGAAGAACACTGTCATGGACACTTTTTTGTGGCATTTCGTGTGTAGTCAATGATACAAAAAATTAGATAAGATAGCAAGCATGATGATGACTAATGTCACATCTGCCCATCTGCGAGCATCTGCGTCTGCAGGCTCTGCGCCCATCTGCCGCAACTTTGAGCCCCCCTCCTCACAGGCGAATGGCAGCAGACCCGCCGGGAGGCACTCTTGTCTCCCTGGAATCTGAATCTGGATTGCAACTTCTACCTCGTCCCAGTGCACAATCCTCTTGCGAAGCACAAAATCCTGTGGTACGGCACGGTGCATGCCAGGTGAACCAAAGAGGCGCATCAAGGATCAACCTGCTCTTTCCCCGGACCTCGTTGAAAATCCCTGCAATCCCAGTGGCGAGTAGGTCAAGGACCGACGGCCTCCCTTACATGCCTCCTCATGGACCTCCAGGCATGGGAGTTCCATGAGGATTCTACTGCTACAGAGGGACGTCATCACACGACGCAAGAAGGTGGGCAAAGACAAGCATGATATCAGGCATCTCTTGGCTGTTGCAGATGCGGAGAAACGCCAAGTCGATATCACGCAGCCTGGGTTCCTGCAGGGTTATTTGGAGCTCTCAGCAAGTGATGATGCCTATCTTGTGCAGTTTTCAGCTCCTCACAAGGGCACATGGTGTAGTTGGTTATCATGCCTGCTTAGCATCATAAGATGGCCCACACCTACTATGCAGACAGTCTCCAGTTCAATTCTGGGTGTGTCCAAGCCATTCACTGCATATGTTCTTTTTATTCCAGCCCGCAGAATTCCAGTGAGGTGCAAAGTATCACTGGTGACTTATGACTTTTCACTGTTGGTGTGTGCTACCACATGTGTATAGATGATTGCATCATTATCATAAGTACATTAGCCTAGGTGCTGAACTTCTTGTACTGTTTCTCATTCTTCTGGACCTGCATTCACTAGGGAGAATCAGGATGAGAAACCCAGCCTCTCTGTGATACTGAATGACATAGTACACTGTCACCTTTACTATATTTTCAGCAGCTGGTTACTGGGCTACTTATCATGCCCACTTGGAAAATAAAATTGTATTCATGCTATTACACCAGGTTGGTAGTAATATTGGGGTACATGCTTAATCTTGTGATGGGCCCATGGTGTAGTCAGCTGCATCTGCTTTGCATGAAATTTATGATTGTCCCTGGTTCAATTCCAGGCAGGTCCAAATATATAATTGGTGATTCTAATTCCTATCATACTATACACATCTACTACAAAATGTGGCTGTACATGTTGTGTAAATCCTTGCTCTTTTGCTGCTCCTTCTCTTACGCTTCATCGGCTTCATAATACATAATCTAACTACTTCAACTAATGTACCTCACCACTTCATTTGTGCAGATGCAAGCATGCTGTCGTGCCATGCAAGTGAGAGAACAACTGAATTACCACATGGTTGCTCCACAAATGTCTCACAGGCAAGAGAGTTGTCATTAAATGCTTGCCCTTTTCTCACTCCCTTACTTACGCTTTGTCAGCTTCGTACTATGGAATCCAAGCACTTCACAATGTAGATATACCAATTTTTTTATGTATATGTATCTATTGTCATGTCATATAAGTAAGGCAAACCGTTTGCACACTCCACAGATGTCTCATTGATGTCAGTGATAATCATAGCACAGCCTGATGTGCTCAACATCTTTGTTCAAAGTTCATATATTTAGATATGCTCCTTACTGTAAATTTTCAAAATCTGGCTCTATGAAGATACACTTTTGCAACCCTAACAAAAACTGCTGATACAACTGATCCTCATATCTGAAAAAATTGGGGGTGGGGGAACCAGCGACAACTCAGCAAAAAAAATTGAGATACACCCAAGGCAATTGTGATAAAAAAAGAATTTTTCCATTAGTTCTTCTACAAACCAATACTGACAGTGCCAACCAATTTCTCTTCCTTGTTGATTACCTTGAGCTTTGACACGTGCACTCTTGAGCCCATGCAACTCTTTTGTGACTTCAACTATGGCACAGTATGGCGCCTACATAGTACCAGGAAAGTTGGATCCTTCTCACAGTGGTGATGATCATGCTGATGCTTTCCATATCATATGCATGTTACCTGCCGACGCTACAAACCTATTGTTGTATACAAAACCCTCAAATCAAATATTTATGATGTGAAGATGCACGAAGCTGCTCTCACTTGTTTTATATATAGCTAACATGGTTTAGAAACTTAGTAATATTTTAGTCACAGCCTAGTAACAGGCTACCTGGTAAGAAAATTTTTAGTTGGATATATGGTATCAATGGAAGGCTGTGTTTTGTGTGTGGCCCTCTTCTCTATTTAAATTTTATGCTGAAGTCTCATGCATTTGCTCTGAAGGTGGCTCCCAATTTAGATGGCTTATTATATGAGGAGAACCACTCAAAATTCAATCCAAGTATTGTATGCCCTTAATTAAATTTATTGGTATGAAAGTTCACTTGCAGTCAGTAACAGCTGGGCACATAGGATATCTGGTTATCACACCCACTTGTGATGCAGGAAATCTGTGTAGGGTAGTCTCTGGTTTGATTCCGGATGTGCCCTATTCGTGGCAAAGAAGGAACATGATTTTTCAGCCTGCAAGGCATTCAAGCCATTTGGATAGTGGTGCCAATCTGTTATTAAGCAAATGCTTGATCTTTATGCTAACATGCATTGAATACATGCTCTGAACATGAAATACAGATACCATGTGCTGGCAGCATCACATCTGCTAGTGTCTAGATGTTTCAACCCACATTCAACTCACGGTAAACGACATTACATGAGCTGACGTGAACACATGTGGCACCATACATATCCTCACACAGCAATAAATTCAAGAGATAATCCTGCTCTCTCTCGCTTGGTTGCTTGTATGCTCCCTGATCCACCTCGACATTGAGCAATCTATACGTGTGCACGTACTTCTGCCATAGACGGCGCGGCGCGGGGAAGGTCCGCTGTTCGTAGGCGATCAGCGTCGGTGTCTAAAATGAGGATGTAAATCGGGTATTCGACGCACCTCGTTTTTTCACCGACTCCCATGAAGACACAGACGAGCCGTCGGACAGCTGTCTACGCCTCCACCACCGGACACACACGAACATCAGGACTCCGAGGACCAGGACGGCCACTGTAGCACCGGCGACGACTCCAGTTGGCACGTCACCCCCAGATCTGGAAACCGACCCGCTGTTACTACCTGTCTGCTTCGCCTGCAGGGTTGTCGACGTGGTGGTGGTGGCGGTCGGAACGGCGTCAAGCTCGTCGATGGACGGCGTGTACACGATGTAGTCCAGCATGAGCGACATCTGCACTGCGAGACTGAGCACCTCGACCTGGAGGGTGTGGCGCCCCGCCGTAAGGTTACCCGGCGATGTGAAGAGAACCGTGTTGCCGCGTTGGATGACGGCGGCGCGGTACTGCGGTGACTGCAAAGAGACGTTGTACGTCTGCGGGTATGCGACACCATCGAGGGTGTATACAACTTGCATTAGGCCAAGGTGGGAATAGTCCATCAAGCCGTACAGGGTAACCGACGTCCCTATTCAACTGAAAATCAGTATTGCCTAGGATAGACGATACGTGCGCCACATACCTGTGAATTGGAAGAGCGCAATGGCACCCTCGCCTTGCGCCTGGTGTACCGCGCCGCCATAAGGCAGCGTGACGTACGGCTGCTCCCCCGTCTCGTACTGTCCCGCCTGACGTAACCATGGCCCAATGTACGTGATCGACGCGTCACCGTCGTCGACGATGCGCTGCTGTCCATCCAGAGGCGTGCTGGGGCCCGGGGTGGTCACCATGTAGTCCAGCGACGCGCCCGCAATGTGGGATATGACAAGCGTATGCGTGCCGTCCGGTAGGAATGGGGACTGGTACCACTGCAGCACGCTGGGAGGGAACCGGTCCCCGTAGGTCGTAGTGTATGGCGCGCGGCCGTCGATAGATACCGAAATGTTCTGCGAGGCGCGTGCGGGGGGTGACGACCCGAACAGCGAGATCTGCGTGCCTAAGACGGCGTTAAATTGTAGGTTTTCCCAGAGGATGGGCGGACGCACCTTGGAACGTGATGGACAGACGTCCGTATTGGCCTGTGTCGCCGAAATCTGTACAGGCAAAGGAGGAGGAAATCGCTGAGCCACCGTAGTAGCGCTCCATGGAGAGCGTCGTCCAATTGCCGCCGTCAGCGACGAGCTGGGCCTGGGATTGGTCGAGGATGATGCTCGGCATGTCGTGCCAGCGGTTAGGTCAGAGGGGGGGAAAAGGCCTGAGAGTTGAAGAAGTTTGAACGCTGGTATATAAAATTTGTGTACCGAAACACGGAGCCGAACCTGGGCTGAGCTAAAACGAACCTGCTCAGGGCTGCTGGGATATGAGGAGACCCGTCCAGAGATGTCCATTTGATTCTGAAGAGCTCACAGTGAGCAGGCATTGCGGCGAGGAGCTTGAGGATTTCACAAAGCGCGTGCGTGCGTGGTGTTCACTGAAGTTCTTCTGGTGATCGGCGATAACGGAGAAGTCCTTGTTTACATATGCTATTGATGACGCACAATTTTTTTTTTCCGACTAGACCTCTCCTTGCATCACCGAGAGCGATATGTAACTTCAAGTAATGCGAAGCATCCTGCGACTTTTCCTTGCCTTCATTACTGGTTCCAATATTCGCAGAGCTTGTGCTCATAAATCCGACTCGGACTGTTATCTCATCTTCCCCGACGAAAAAATGGGATCACTTCTCTATTCCATACTACTTCTGTGCGCTCTCAAGTAGTTTCTGAAGTGCTCTTGGCGCATAAACGGCTTTCAGTGCTCGAAGTTCGCCAGTGAGCCTGCGCTCGAGCTAGGATGAAGACCGCTCCATCTCCCAGCCTTACTCAGCTTGGAGATCAACGACTCGACTTTCATCGACCTATGGAAACACGGAACGCGCCATCAAACGGCTCAAAGCCAAGAAACAACGTGTATCTTTCACTATGTCCCATCCTTCGACTGCCGTTCCCCGCACATTCACCACGCTATCTGGGATCTACTCCTAATTTACGCTTTCTGTTGAGCGCAATACTGGGATCTCGCGCGTCAACCTCGAGCGTTTGATCATCGAGGGCGCATCTCGGGATCACTGGATTGGGAGACCACAGCTGCGAACCATTCACTCGGCCTCAGCGCCGTCTTCGCGTTTTCATTCACGCGCCCGCCAAATCATCAATACCATTCCAAGGGCAAATGATATCGTCAGTTATCACGCCCGCTCAGCATAGAATTTATCGTCGATCAATCTGAGGGCACATTATGTGGTTGTGGTTATCTTTTTTTACTTAGAGGCTGGTCGTCCTGGCTAGGGTGGCGGGGTGGGCATATTCAACTTTAAAGACACCAGCGTGACCTAGTGTATACCATCTAATTCACAGTAACAGGCAATCTTGCGGCGATAATTCCATCATCATTGTAAGTATGCAATTCCAAGTGGGCGTCCTCTCAATCACCCATTTGTCGAATATGAGGTTCGAATTCAATCAAGACATTCGATGAGTTATTGCAATTGCGCTAGTAGTAGCCCCCCTCAATGGCAAATCGTGATGTCAGCAGACGCTGGGTACTGGTAATTTCGCGTAGTCTCCAGTTCGATTCTGGGTATGTTGATTGCTGTTATAATTTCTTCTTTTTTCAGTCTAGAGAACACTGATAGTGGCACAGGTAGGGACAGACGTAAGCGACACGATGGTGTTCCACTCTCATTCAAGAGCCCAAGCAGTCTTATATAGCATTCAACGGTATTGGAGACGTAGTGGAGCAAGTTATGAGTAACTGTATGATAGAGGACAAGGGCACATGCTGTAGTTAGTTATCACGCCTGTTTAGCATTTCATGTGGACTGCAAAGGCCAACTGCGTGCAGTCCCCGGTTCAATTCCGGGTGTCCAGTTGTCGAGACGGAAAATCGTGCTTTCAAACTTTTAGTCTAACGTAAATGGCGCTACGCATCCTACTTACGTTATATAAAATTGTTAGATGGCATTTGCAGGATCAGGGATCCCTTCATTCAGCTGGTTTTTTTTTGAATGGACCATTTGGCGTGTTACGTCGACTCGCCTTTTTCCCGATTGACTGATAATGTAAAATGAACTTATTGGTGAAATGACAGCTGTAGGGGAACTGGGCACATGGTGTATTTGGTGTTTAGCAGTGTTGTAGTCGTACATGGCATCAAAGCAGTCCCCCGTTCAATTCCGGGTGTGTCCATGAGACTCCTTCGGTATCACTTAATTTTTTTTTTTGCATAGAAACAACTCAGCACGACGCAACGGTTGCATTTCTGATGTACTTGAGCATAATATTATTATGAGTAGACTACTATAAAATATCAATTCATAACTAGCCTATATGCGCCACAACCGCACCATAGCGTCGTCCCATGCAGTCCACTCATCCAAAATTGGCCTCCCATTGTAACCCACGGCCGTCCAAACGCGTACGCCATGCGCGGGGTCCGCCTCCTCTCCCACTAGTTCACCATCCAGACGCACATCCGCGGTGGCGAGAGTCATCTTCACCGTACCATCCTGATTCCTCGCTAGGGTAGGGGGTAGGTGCCCCAGTCCCTCAAACCCTCAACCCCCCGCTTGGCCTCATGCGAAGCTCACCATAAACAGGCCTGGCAGCCTGCACGTCAGGTCGGTGGCGTCCCCCGCGTAGCATCTCCTCCCCACCCTACGCCGTGATCTCGCGGTTGAGCATTGCAACCACCTCATGCATGCGCTGCACTGGCGCCAGGGTGCTCTCCATCTTTGGGTGTGGGGTGTACGGGTGGGAGTCGGTTTTGGAGTACTGAGGGGGAGGCGTGGGCAGGGGAGTGCGCCGTTGGAAGTGGAAGGACCAGATGGGTGTGGGTGTGGGTCCAGGTTTAGGTGTAGTTCTATGAGTAAAAGGACACATGGTATACGTGGTCATCACTCCCACGTAGCGTAAGATGTCTTATAAACCTTCTGCGGGCGGTGCCTGTTTCGATTCCGGGAATATCCATATCAAACTGTGCGATCATTTGAATTTTTTTAATATATATAAAAAGCCAATACGACGAGATTTCGGTCGTGCATGGATTGCTGTTATTTTATGGACGAGCCCATAACGCACGCGCATACCAGCATCCCCCATCAACGCCACATACGGCAAGCCCCCCAAATAATCAGAGTATCAACTCACCTCGACAGAGCCGACACTAAATCTGAAATCTGGACTTGCACGGTATCCGGTGGCTATTGAGCACGGGCACATGGGGTAGTTGGCTTATGCCCGCTTAGCATCCTGTAGCTCTGGTCAATTTTCACGTGGTCTCCAGTTCGAATCTGGGCATGTTGATTCCTCAGAAATCGTCTCTTTTTCTATTGTAGAATCCTGATAGTAGCAAGGGCGGTGGGGCAGACGATGATGAAAGAAGCAAGTGTAGTACAGTACATGTCACTACCATGTCGTGCAAGAGCCTATCTTGTAGGGACGGTTCCCCTGCCAGTGAGAAATCTTATTCAAGCATGCAATCCCACGCTCTTATCCTCGCTCATTTTTCCAATTACATACTCACCAATGAATCTTAGCAGTAGCGAGTCACATCGGCGGTAAATCATGATTTTAACTAGTAGCCACCAGTGGCCGCCCGTCAGCCGGTATACGAGATGTAGTGGAGCTATTTATCGGTAACTGTAGTGTTGAGTACATGGGCACAAGTTGTAGCTGGTTATCATGCCTGCTTAGCATTGTATGTGGACCGCACAAGCTGACTGCCTGTAGTCCCCGGTTCGATTCCGGGTGTCCAAATATCAGGAACCCAGTTCTTTGAAACTTTTAGTCTACTGTAAATGTCGCTATGCAGCGGTTGTCCAACTCAAGGGTTTCTTCATATGAAATTATGCATAATAGATGGAATTTTTTTTTTTTTTTCTTTTTTGAACCGTGGCTAACCATTCACCCCATTGTCCAGATTCCCAGACAGTACACAATATGCCTGGTAAAACAGCAGCAGTAGAGCTCCAGCCAAGAACTGGGCACATGGTGAAGTTGGCATCATGCCCACTAGCATTAAATGTCCCAAACGGTTTCTGCGGGCGGTCCCCGGTTCAATTCCGGGTGTGTCCATAACAGGAGGGAGCTTTCATCAATTTTTTTTCGGTGCGTAGAAACACCCCGGCACGACACGGCGCCACGGCCGTCGCGCATGCATTGCTGCTAGTTCATATATCCACAACATAATATTAGTAGTATAAGTAGACTATGAAATACCAATTAATAACCATTCTATACGCCACGACAGCATACCCCGCAGTGACCAGTCCACACATCCGGCCTTGCCTTCACATCGCAACCTGCGCACCCAAGCGACGCCCCCCGAACCCCACTCCGCCTCGGCCCTCGGTAACCTCCAACACGCTAACCACTAACCACACCCACGCCCACACCCACACCACGCGAAAAGCCCGCCACGGGCTTGAGCTTGCTGCTCTCCATGCTACACGCCAATGCCGGGGCACCGACACGAGCAGCATCGGCAGGACCAGGTGCGCAGCGTGCAGCGTGCCGCGCAACGCAGAGGGGCACGGAGCCGGGCGTCGAGCGGGGCGGGGGGGTCTTGCTGCGGGAAAGGACGGCCGTGCACGCGAGATGGGGAATGGGATAGGGATAAGGATCAGGATAGGAGCGGAACGGGTGTGCGATGGCTGCCTGGTGCCGCGCAGGACGCGGGACGCAGGACGTAGGGGGTGGCGTGGCGTGGCCATCCAGTCCTCGTCTCGTGAAACCAAGTGAGATATCGATATCTGAAAAGGCGAACTAACACTAACTAGTAACAGCCAAGAGCGAACAGGCCTCCTCGATCTGCGCATACACTTCCTTCCACCAACACACAATATGCAAGACACAACACACAAGCTCTCGACCCCGTTTCTGCCCGGAACTCGTTTCTGCGCATACAATGACACGCGGCACCGTAGGCAGGGCGGGGCGGTGTCGTAGCACGAAGCACGAACTTCTCGAAGGGCACGAACCCAGCTTGCACGTCGTCGTCCTCAATGACGCTCAGGAACACCAAGCACGCCCGCACCAAAAAACACCACTTCCCCCTCTCCCGCTCCCTCTCCCTCTCCCGCTCCCTCTCCCAATCCCTCTACACCCCCAACCCCCCCTCCCGCTCCCTAACAGCAACACCAACAAGCCCAAGCCCAAGCCCAAGCGCAATCGCCTCCACCCTCGCACGCAGCTCGCCAACACGCGGCGTCTCCTCCCCGCCCGACGCCGTGATCTCGCGGTTCAGCTGGGCGACGGCTTCGTGCATGCGCTGCGCCGGCGTTGGGGTTCGGTTTCGGGTGGGGGTTGGGGTTGGGGTGGGGGTGGGGGTGTATGCACGGGAGTTGGGGTTGGGGTAGTACGTGGGTGGGGGCGGGGATGGGGGCGGGGGCGTGGGGTGCTGGAAGCGGAAGGGGAAGTGGGACCAGAAGGGTGTGGGTGCGGGTGCGGGTGTAGGTGTGGGTGTAAGTATAAATCTACTACCGCTGTTGATGCTACTGCCCCCCGGACTAACCGGCGTACGCGGGCGCGAGTGCGAGCGTGCTCCTGCATCTGCATCTTCCATGAACGGCGCAACGCGCAGGAGGTCCGCTACAAGTGTAGGGCGCTTCTGGTTGGTGTTGGTGTTGGTGTTGGAGTAAGGGGGCGGCGTGATCGTGGGCGTGCCGTGCCGGAACCGGGAGCGGGTGCGGGTGCGGAAGTGGGACCAGATGGGTAAGGGTGCGGATATTGGTGTAGGTGTAGATGAAGGTGTAGGAATGAATCGGCTGTTGCTGTGGGTGCTGGTGCCACCCGGACTGACGGGTGTACGTGGGCGCGAGTGTGAGTGGATGTGGGAGCGGGCGTCCGATTCTTCCATGAAGGGCGCAACGCGGAGGAGGTCGGCTGTTCGTAACAGATCAGCGGATCAGCGTTGACTTGTAAGGTGTAGGGTGATCAACGTACCTCGTTCTTTCACGGACCCCCAGGACGACACGGACGACGACCCGTCTAGCGCTGTCCGGCGGCGGCGCCTCCACCAGCGCACGCAGAGGAAGAGCACGAGTGCAAGCACCAGCACGCCGGCCACCGCACCGCCCGCGACGGCCCCGACCGGTACACCACCACCGGACCAAGAAGTTGAATCGGACGTCGGCACAGACGCCGTCGTGCCTGAACCTGTACCCGCGCCCGTCTCCTTCGCCTTTCCACTCCCAGCCTCCCCAGCCAAGGACGGCGTGTACACGATATAGTCCAGCATGAGCGACATCTGCGGCGCCAGGCTGAGCACCTCGACCTTGAGGGTGTGGTTGCCCGCCGCCAGTGTCCCCGCTGGCGACGCGAACAGGACGGTGTTGCCGCGCTGGATGACGGCGGCGCGGTATTGTGGGGTTTGGAGCGAGACGGTGTGTGTCTGCGGGTACGCGACACCGTCGAGCGTGTACACGACCTGCATGGTGCCGAGGTGGGAGTAGTCCTGCACGCCATACAGGGCGACCGCGGTGCCTGGTCAGCCAATGGTGAGTATCGCCCGGGGCACGGTACGTACATGCGCGGCGTACCCGTGAACTGAAAGAGCGCAGTGGCGCCCTTGCCCTGGGCCTGGTGCACCGCGCCGCCATAAGTCAGCGTGACGTACGGCTGCTCGCCCGTCTGGTACTGCCCCCCCTTGCGCGTCCACGGCCCCGCGTACGTGATCGCCGCGTCGCCGTCGTCCACGATGAGCTGCTGTCCAGCATCTAGAGGGGTGCTGGGCCCCGGGGTGGCGACCAGGTAGTCGAGCGACGCGCCGGCGATGTGGGATATGAGGAGCGTGTGCGTGCCGTCGGGGAGGAGGGGGGACTGGAACCACTGCAGCACGCTGGGCGGGGAGGCGTCGCCGTAGGTCGTGGTGTACGGTGCGCCGCCGTCGATGGAGACCTCGATGTTCTGCGAAGCGCGTGCGGGCGGTGAGGAGCCAAAGAGCGCGATCTGGGTGCCTGGGACAGCGTTAGATCATAAATGGCAAGGAGAGGAGGAGACGCACCTTGAAATGTAATGGCAAGGCGCCCGTATTGGCCTGTGTCGCCGAATTCCGTCGAGGCAAAGGACGAGACGATCGCGGAGCCGGCGTAGTAGCGCTCCATGGAGAGCGTCGTCCATTCGCCGCCGTCTGCGACGAGCTGGGCCTGGGCTTGGTCGAGGATGATGCTCGCCATGTCGGGCCAGCCGTAGTGTCAGTCAGTCAGTCAGTCAGTGAGAGAGTAGTGGGGGGGAGGGAAGTGAAGGTTTGAACTGGGCAGGCAACGGGCGATTTGAACGTTTTGTGAGATCATGCTACTGACAGTCAGGAATCAGATGCTGTGCCATATAAAACACGGACCCGAGGGCCTTGGAGACGTGGTCTGTGCTAGCATGAAGCCGTCGAGAGCCAGCGGGAGGTACGGGGAGGGCGGGTACACGGGCGGAGAGGGACATTTGAGGAGCTCCTGGCCATGGATTGCTCCACGGAGCTCTGGGAGGACTCCGGGGTCGAGGTCTGCGCCCGCATGGTTGTCGGCGTTAACCTGCGTTAAGCGGTGATCGGCGACCACGAACGAGCAACGGACTCGTTGCTTACATGTCTTAGACTGGAGCGATCATGATGCACGTCCGGATCAGACAGATGTGGATACGTGGTGTAGTTGGCTATCACGCTTGCTTAGCGTACACATTGAGCATCTACTTCTGCGGGCGGTGCCCGGTTCAACTCCGGGTGTATCCATTGGAGGATTGGTGCTGTATGATTTTTTGGGCATAAAATAGAGCTGCAGCGCTGTTCCAAACATTAATTTGGGGCCAGGCGCCTTGTACGTCGCACTGTTTGCGCCGTAGATGTCCAAGTGGATTTCAGGCGTGGTGCCATGGTATGTTCCTACAATTGGTCATCAGGAATAAATGTACACTTCCAGGAAACGAGTCCGTGCGATACACCAGGGAAGGAGGTTCGTCCGGGAAGATCCTGGTTAACGTTCAAAGTCACCTTGACTTTCAGGCAGCTCATGTACATCTGAACACTGAGGTTGCGTTTCTGAGTGAGCAGCACGTCGGCCTTGTGGAGTCCTGGGATTTCATCTGCAAGGACATTGTGTTAATGATGATTCCGAGAGTCTTATAATGAATTTGTAGTACTACGAAGAAGGTAATCTCTAGCAGGGATAATGGGGATGTTAATGCTATGCTGGCCATGCGAGGAGATGAGAAGGTCCACATCGCAGCTTTCAGAGTACGAGTCGGAGCAGAACTTGCTCCATACGGCGCCATCGCCGTTCCAGGAATTGGCTGCCATTTTAACTTGGACTAGGAAAAGATAAGAGGTTTAGAACACTGATAGCAGTAAGGATGAATTGGCTTACCTGGTCCCTTATGCAACGTAGCAATGACAATGATATTGTAGTTGCGACTGGCGGAGAAAAAGGTTCAGTGGAAGTTCGAGGTAAATGGAGGGTATTCCAACGTGTTGTGGTACCACTCGAATGTGAATTTGTCTCCGGCCTTGACTGGGAGCATCTTGCCGACAGGAAGTCATAGCTCTATTGTGGACGTTACATACCTACCATAACACTGGACTTGAGGTCCTGGAGAGCGGATCTACGAAGCAAAAGTAGTGCTAGTTCACTGCAAATCGGATTGAAAACATAATATTAGTATCAGTAGACTACCATGAAATAGCAATTCATATTCATATGCGCCCCCGCCGCACAACAGCGTCGTCCATACACCCGACACAGCCTTCCTCTCGTGAGCCACGACCATCGGAACGTGTACGACATGTACCGGGACCAGCTCTCCACCCATGAGGTCACATTGCACAAGCACCTCCGCCCCCACCAGCGACGCAACATACGGCAGCCCGTCCGCGGGGGCGACCGCTATCCTCACCGCACCGCCCTCATTGGGGGGTAGGAACACAAACCCCTCAACCTCCACTTCGTAAAAGTCACGACAAGCTTGGCAGCCTAGGCGTCGCCGACCTCCCACACACTCACCATCCTGCAGCCCATGCAATACTGCATGCGTATAAGTATACGCCTCGTCCGTGTCGTCCTTCCCTCGGCGAGTCGAGCACCGTCTACAGGACAGGGTGTGCAGCATGCACGCGTACGAACTCGGCTCCCCAGAGGCGCACAGAGCCAGCAGACGGGGCGATGTGCTACGGCGGAGATGGTAGAGTTCTGTGGGAGGAAATAGGGTAGAAGAATACGGGGAGTGGACGGGTCACCGTAAGTCATGGTATACGGCGCATCACAGTCGATAGAGACCTGGATCTTCTGGGACGCGCGAGCAGGGGGTGACGAACCGACGAGCGGGATCTGCGTGGCTGGCGCGGTGTTAGATCGCAAGTTTACTTCAGGAGAGGAGCAGACGCACCTTGAAATGTAACGGAAAGACGCCCGTATTGGCCTGGGCCGCCGAGCCCTGGAGAGGCAAAGGATGGGGTGATTGATGAGTATTGAGTCGCCGTATGAGTGCGCCTGAAAGAACTTTGCTTGTTTCTACTGTCCACGATGAACCGGGCCTGGGTTAGGTCGAGGATGATGTTCGCCATGTTGGGCCAGCCGTAGCGTCAGAGAGTGAGATCTGATCATTCACTGACGTTGCAGGCAGTAGAGTCAAATGTTCATGAACATTTATTCTACTAGAAGTCAAAGCTGTTTGCGAATATGACTCTTATTTGAAATGCTTCTGATTAGAATAATGTTTGCAAACATGTTGGCCTGCCTATTTTGGCTCCTGCGCACCATCCGGGGATGTCAGCCACTTCCACATTTGGCCTGGCGCATCAATTTTCAATTTTCAGTGCAATTGGGCGGCATTTTGCTTCCTTCGGGTCGTTCACTGTGAAATAAAAATAGTTTTAACCATTTATACTCCCCGAGCACCTAGTTCTACTATTAGAATAGCTCTCCTCTACTCCGGCCCACCCGGAATGGCTGGATGCAGTCAGA
>JABCKI010000354.1:0-15622 GCA_018282025.1 Sphagnurus paluster
AAGGGATACTACAGTACTGAGTACTGTATAAAGTGAAAAAGAAAATAATAGGCTGTCCTAGGGGCGATTCCATAACAAAGAGCTGCTGAAAGAGCCCAGGTCACAGATGGCTCAATCTTACACCCGAGAGGAACAGCAGGACAGGACTGGGGAATACAGATAGCCATGGGCCTGGGTGGCGCTGATCCACACAATTCAGAGATCTACAAAAGTATTCAGGTAAGTGAAAGACCACATCAGATCAGCCTATTATCTTACAACGCAACCTTTCAGCACCGGCTTTGAGACCTTGCCATCAGTGCTCGCCTGAACTGGGAAGTTGAATGGTCAGAGATTCCAGCTGGAGATAAGGGAAAGTTTTTCATTGTGGTATGCTATTGATGTTCCCTCACCAACGTTAGACTAATATTTGAACAGGCTCGCGATCAGATCCCCCTCTTGAAGAGATTTCGAAATGACTGGGCAACTGAAGAAATTGTCAAGCAATACTGAAAAAGCGCAAGCACTGTTACCGTAACGGTTGGATGGACGTTCCCACCAAGTACAAGCACTTGAAGGACACCTCAGGAAAGCGAAACCCTTCAGGATCAAGAGTCAAACAAGTCAAAGCTGCACAAGCTGCAACCACCTGTCGAAGGCATGTGGTTGTACCAGAGGGACGTGGCCGTGACCAGGGTGGGCAGGAAGAAGACGTGGACATGGATGATGATTAGATGTATGTACTTGTTGTCAGCCATGTCAACTTTTCAATAACATTGATCAACGTTTTTCAATAGGCTCTACGCCATATCATCTGTTTGTCAGCTTATATCACTCGCGGTAGCTGGATTCTACCGGGTTGGGTCGTTTACGACTTGTTCTTTATGTACTACGTATACCGATCTCAGATATATGCTGTCCTGTTTCATGCTCGTTTGAGGCAAAATTAATTATTTGACCAATACCTTGTCATACTTCAACCTGACATAGACCAGAACAAGGTCATATATTGCACCATGAACAGGTTGATATATTGACCAACCAAAGGGCACTTTTCAACCTTACACGGCCAAATAATGCTAGGTTGAAATTACTAAAATACGGTTGCTATTTAACCTAAATAAACAACCTGGAAAGTCGGGGACTTATCAACCTAAGATTGGTTATTATCAACCAGGACATTATTCAATTCTAACCTATCGACAGGTTGAATTACTGGGTTGATTATCAACCCCATTGACTCCCACAGTGCATGGGACTTTGAATCAAGTTTGAATGCAGAGATTTGGCAATGGCAGATAAGATGGATAAGTTAAGATGGGACAACAGTACGCACCACCCTCTACCACCGTGCACACCGTCAGGATATCCGAGAAAATGTTTGGCCAAAGGATGAATCTGATGATTTGGCCAAAGAACTGGCAGTTGGAACTGCCAGCTCAACCAAAAAGGGAAATCAAATACCAGTACCTGCCATATGGGGGCACCGCGGATTGAACGCGGAGCTATGCCCCCATAATATCAGGTAACAATAGACAGTAAACCTCTTGAGAATTTCATCCTACCAAAGCCCAAAGCCGTATCTTCACCGTTATGACTGCCTTCAATTTTCATGCCTTACATATCGTGAAATAAAAATATTCGAATTCATTTTCGCTCTTACATACTTGATTTATTTACCGATATAAATACCGAAACCCGAGTTAATTCCTACACCTTTATTCACCCTACAATTGACTGGGGTCGAGCGCGTCATAGCGAGGGCACAATTCAGCCCACGAAGCTACAAAAAGATGATTGATCAATTGAACGATTGTCCGATATCAACAATTAATTACGCACCAGGGGGCGTTGCTTGGGATAATACCTGTGTATCTTCTGCGAACACAACAGCGAGGCCGCTACGAATCAATTCATTAATAGAGGGGGATGGAGGTCATCATGGAAGGACAAACATTTCCAGGTGCCAGTCGATGTGGCTGGTGGGATAAAAAATGTGAGCATCAAGTATCCAATCAGAGATCAAATCACCGACCAATGAAGAATCCAAGGGCCTGGGTTGTCAGTCTTGAATCGGATGGTGACATTGTCGCCAGCGAAACCGGTGGACACTACATCGCGTTGTACCTGTTCAAAAGGTCGTCAACGAAAATTCATAGACGGATGATGAAGGCTTGGGTGCGTACGGGGTTAGCATAATTGTAAGTAGTGCTACCAGCGCTGCGAATGACGGAGAAAGCGTGCTATGTTACGGATGTCGATTAGTGTTAGAAAATTCAGCTTTAATCAAAAAATACGTACACCGTGAAGGTGGAACGGATGCTGGAGAGGAAAAAGTTGAGAATGGCTCAGCAACGAGCGTAAAATCTACTCACGGGGCTTCCGATTGCTCCACCTGGGATTGTGAGCTCGATAACCTTGTTGGGCGGCAGAGTATAGACGCTTCCAGAAGGAAGGAGGTTCTGCGCGGTCTGCGCGCCGCTCATGATCTGCAAGAGCACGGGCACGGTGGGTGGGACAAACTTCGCGCCATTCACGAGGAAACTGAGAGTGGGGAAATCGAACACGATTCCAAGGTTGATCGCAACGTCCGCACCGCCAGCGACAGGGAGACCCGGTGCCGCACCGTTAACCAGGGGGTGCAGGTTCGTTTCAAGCATGGGGTTGCTGTTGGGCGTTTGCGATGTTGTGGGGTCGGCGTTGGGCGCAAGGAGGTAGCGTAGGATTGCAGAATTAACGCCGCCGGTGAAGTCGGTAGTTCCAACATTAGGCTTCGCACGCACCCAGTAGTTGCCGATGGGCTGGTCCGCTTTGAGCACAAACGAGAAGCGCTGGCCTGCGAAGATTTGGATGGAGTCGACAGTGAGAGGCTGAACGTTAATCCCGTCAACTTCAATGATGGTCTGTGTATGGCCGTATGTCAGTGACCCCGGCTGGAGTGTGTGGCAATAATAGACTTGCCATTGTATGGCCGTCAATGGAGAAAACGTAGTTGGGGTCACAAGAGATGGATACAAGGCGAAAGCGATATCGCAAACCCTTGACTACATTGATGACGGAGAGGGACGAGGTAGGGCCGCCAGCATAGCGCCCTTTTCCATTGATGAGGGTTGCGTCGGGAGTAGGAACAAGCCCAGCAGAGGGTGCGGGTGTGTGGTACCTGTGAAGATGCGTCAAAAACTCGTTTCGACAAGTTTTAAGATGCTTACCAGTCTGCCAAAGTAATCACGGTATTATCTGTGAAAGTGATTGGTCTCTAAATAAATATTCCTATAATATGTCCCGTTCTTACCATTATCAATGTCGTACCTAAGCGGATGCAAATGAGTGAATATACAGAAATGGAGTTGAAGATTTCCTTACCTTAGTCTATGAGGATCAAGGATGTCATAGACGACGAACGCCCCTCGCAGACCATCACAGTATTGGGTTGCTGAAGAAACCAATCAGTGATTTTTGTCAATAGCAAATATGAGCGCGAGATGCGTACACAAGTGTGAATGATACCAGAATGTCCCTGCTTGATCGGGGACCTTAAACTTGTAGAGGAACGCGTCGCCTGGGCTGATGGGACACTGCGTCACACCAACTGGGCCATCTGCCCAGCTGGATCCAGCCTGGAAGAAGCCGTGCCAATGCTAACGAAGGTGGTGAATAACTCAGCTGATCGACGAGCAGAGGAATGCTTACGATACTCGTGGAGCGCAACATTGTGTTGTCGGTGAGCGAGTCAACAACGTTCAGGTTGAAGGTGCTGCCCTATAGACGCGTCGACGTTATGCAGAAAAATGTGACAAAGGGCGCATACCTTGAACCCAGTGATCAACGGGCCAGGGAAGTTTGCATTTGAAGGGGTGCTGCCTGCCAAAACAGCACTGAAAGACGCGATAAGTTCAAGTTGTTCAAAATTAAACGGCAGAGAAAAGGAGACTCACGAGCGCGCGAAGCCATCAGGAGCGATATTCTTGTTCACAATGTGCAGGTCGGTGCTGGGACCAACGCCGGCATGCACACATGAAAGCAAGGAGAGAATGACGAAAGTGGTGAAAGTGAAACGCATCTTGCTCGAGTGAACAGTACGATGGCAAAAAATGCTCGTTGACAGCGCGCCCTTTATAGTTCCAGATTGCACTGCTGATCTGGAGGCTGTATAGATCAAATTTCACGCCATATCCGAAGAACGGGGAAAAGGAACCCTAGTAGTCAGTGCTGACGATTCTGTGAAACGAGATTACTATGGATGTGAACCGGTAACTTGAGATATGGCAATTGTCTATGGAGAAGAAAATATGGAGATATAGCAATGGAAATGTCAGAAGATGTCAGAAGACGGAGGAACATATCTAAGACATACGGGGAAGTTGGTTCTTCTTTCGGGACTGTGCTCTGAAGCTCCAAGAGAGCATAGTCAGCTCAATTATGCTTCAAGACATCTTGGCGGCGAGGGGCGCATCTAGAGCGTGCGTACTTGGATTGCGCAGGGGCCTCAAAATGACAAGTCCGTGAACCCAGGTGAATTAATATATCAGCGCATCTGAACTGAGCCCCATAGCGTAAGAGAAACATCCGTCTTTGATTTGTATAAAGGCTCACCTTCAAACTTTTCAACCTTTTTACCATAGCCCCCGTCTGAAACCATGTTCTCCATCACGTCACTCGTCGCTGTTTACGCAATGACACTATGCGCAACGGCGAGTACTCTGCATCCGATGCAAGAGCTTCAGATGCTCACATTTTCGTCTAGGTCGGCGCGGCAGATCCATCCCCCCAGAGCGTTCTGGCCGCACACCGAGTCTTCCACACTGTCATTGACCAGCCTCCGTACTTGGTAGACAGAACGACGACTGTTGTATGGACGTGAGAACGGCGAGATCTTATCATCCGTACCAGTGCTGACCATGTGCATCCGCTAGCCAAGGACCGAGCATTACCGACACTGATACAGTTCCCGTCGAGACAGCGGCAGTTTAGCGTCCAAGGAGACTATATGCACGAGGAACCAAATGGAGGGTGGAATCAATTAAGATGTATACGCGTAGCCCCTTTTGACAAATGTTTGATTGATCTGCGATATTTCTCGCAATGAATGAAGGAGTTCTGAGATATTTTCAGGTATTTAGTGCTGAGAGAAAATCAGGCACCGAGAAAAGGGAGATATTTGATGCGTTCAAACCTGAGATCGGCGATTCTCGCCATGGTCATCAAACTTGTTCGATTAATAGCACTTATGATCCATGCGATATGAGCGATGCGGTGAGGTTTCAGCCTTTCATCTGCGCTTTTTTTTAAGAGGGGCGCATAAGTAATTGAAGGACGCTGTAAATGACTTGGATTGTAACGAGACCTTCTATGATGAAAAAAGATTTTGGCGAGAACTGGCAATGCAAAGAATAAGTTATCCGCTTATACGGATGTAACAGGACCTCACTGAAGCGACGTCTACGACAGATAATGGTTTGTCAGTGATGATTTATGACGAGAAGTGCACGACTAATACCTGCCGACCCCTGTTCAACATGATCAGTCAAAAGTCAAAAAGAACATATTAGCAAGTCGGTAACAGTACGGGATCCAGGGAAGCGAGGTATCCGAGAATTCAGTCTTTGTCAGTTCGAAAAGTCATGACGCAGTGCGCACAACAAATCCCCTGTCATCATAAAAATGACAAGGATCAATATCATGTCGAAACAAACATTCAGTGATGCATCGTAAACCCTGCTATTCTCTATGGAGCAGAGACGTACCTTGGACCTTGAAAGCCTGGGAATACAGTGCGAAGTGTCGGAGAGGCCAGCGCAAAAACATCTCAAACCCAACACCGGATGAACCAGCATGCGGAATTGTGGCGATTCTGACGTTCAAGGGGGTTCCTGCATATCCCTGATGATTGATATCGGAATTAATTCCCTGGAGGACGTATCAGCAATGCTATGAGCTGAAAGTGGCATATGTGAGTCAATTAGATTGATTCACCTGACGCTTTCTCCTGATACAATCGAGATACGCTGCAGGTACGTCGGAATGGTATGCGGTGCATTGACACCTTGAGACAAGTAATATGACGAGCAACAGTTGAAAAGTAGGTCATCAGCACTTAAGAGGGATAAAATAATCAACCAGTGAGAACTGAAAGGTTAAGCTTCGAGGGGTCACCGGTCCAAGCCCAAAGGAATTGCATTGCAGTCAAGTTGAACATTGCGGATTATGCCGTTGATTAGATTGATTAGATCTCTCTAGATGGTTACCATGACAATTTTTATTGAATATTCGTTCAACTGTCGCGGCCCTCCCACTCAATAAGTCTGATCAATACCAGACTTTAAAACATCGAAAAATCCGATCATGCATTGATTTTTTCGACTAATACCAATAGATCCACCTAACGCGACATAACCTAAAAATCTGGTGTTGGGTCCAGGTTTGGCCCCGAGCTCGGTTTCGAAATCATGGGAGGAATGGCAGGATCTTATCAGTACGCTCGACCACAACCACTACCCGTCTATCAGATATCTTGGAGTACACAAGTACCCCGTCGTCCTACCAGCACCAGGCAGCCTTCTGCATCTGTGAGTCGAACAGTGATCTAAATTTCAACGGAAACATGAATAGAAAACAAGGATGTCACCCGTATCCCGCTGCCGTCGCGAACCTCAACTTCAAGCACACCGCATTCCATACACACTCGGTCCTAAAAACGACCAGCAGCGCGAATATCAACTGCAACGACTTCGAGATGGGCCCTCAGGCTGGCCGGGGCATGCCGTTGGTGCGTAGCGGAGAGTGGTACCTGTCGATGTCGTGTCGAACAATATCGTGGCTTAGATTGGTTGCAGTCATGGGATGGGTGGCCAGATGTGGTAGGGGCAGAGGATAGAGCGAGCTAGACGGGAAAGAACAGAGGGTAGAAGACTGATGGAAGGGCAAAGGCCAGATGGCGGGGCAAGGGCTCATCTAGCGGCCAGTACTTCCCAAGACCCATTGGCAGGCCAGAATTCTCAGCAACGGGATCGGTATCGAATGACGGGCTGGCTTTGAGATCAATACAGCACCAGGAAACTGCGAAGATTCACCACGCTCGTACGGCGTCAAACGGGGCCTTCAAACCACACAAACGCTCATCGGGTATTGTCTAGCATCTACGCACCATCACGCTCTGTCTTTCACCCTTCAAGGCTTCGCGCCTCTACCCACCATTCGTCGTACAGAGACCTAGGATCTCACACACGCCTCTAAAACATAAAACCGCCGTTTGTACGCCCTAATTCCTCCTACTTGTCCCCCGGTTCCTAAAAATAGCAGCTTTGGACGTGCTTCTCAATCAGATTTACTACAAATGTTACGTTATCTTTAAAATTCGCTCAGCTTCGATGCCCACGCTCGGATCCTTGAAATAAATTCACCGCCTCGCAATCACCGCCATCCCTCCTCTCCTTTCCTCTACTTACTCCCAGGCTAGCTTCAATCCGCGATGTCCTCGATCTTGAATCAAGAACTGCCCTCAATAGTCCTATATTCCGAAACCATCCTCCCAAGAAGCTTAATCAAGACCAGTCAGTATCCTTTTCCTCATCACGTGCATTCCATTAACCCAATATCAACAAGACACAGCTCGCTTCAATTCGGCTACGGGGCTTATACTGTTGTCGTACTGCCCCGGCTTTCTGCTCGAGACCCTCTTCTGCATCCTCTGGCGCACGCCCAAGCTTATCGCATGGAAAATCTTCCGCCTGCACATCAGACCTCGGCTTACGCAAGTCCCGCCCTACTACGGCCGCGCTGCCTTCCGCTCGGACCCGTGGCCCCGGCAGCCATTAGCACCGCCGACCGCCCAATATGTCTATATCAACCGCCACGACGTCGAGGAGGACTTTAGCTGGGATATGGTGGAGCTAGTGCGCAGTGGAGAGTGGCGGCGCAGCCTGGCGGTGAAGATTTTCGGGTGGTGGTTGTTCGGTACTGGGGTGGCCATTCTTTTTGATGAAATCAAAGTTGATATGGTGAAGTAGATTGCTGGTGGTAATGGGTCGGGATGCCTGGGGGTGGGTGGGCGGAGAGAACGACCGGAAAGATGGGAGAGGATGGAGGGCAGAGGACCGATGGACTGTGATAGAAGATGGAGGTGGGGCGCAGAGGACGGAAGGTAGGGAGTAGAGCGCGGAGGGTTGGGGGCAGAGGGTAGAAGGCGAGGTCGAAGTGCAGAGCCGTACGCATCGTAGCCCGCAACCCCTTCCACCCTTCCTCCCTCTGTGATTCTCAACACGCCCGAGTTGGCAAAAAAGCATGCTTTGATAGATGGACGCGCGATGGTCCCGTCCTATACATCCTCATTCTTGTTTTTTTTTTGTTCTTATAGACAAAAACGTCTTTTCTCGCCAGTCGGCCCGTTCATCATGATGCTTCGTAAAGAATCCCGCCTAGGCTCTGGCTCCTGGCTCCTGGCTCCTGAGACGCAATAGACACCACACCCCTCGTCTTTTGTAAGACTATACTGAATGCGAATTCGAGACGAGTGGATCTTGCCCAAAGCAGGTGCATATAAGCTATTCACGACAGGACCAAGATCCCGAGTCGAGGAGGTGGCCGGCCCCATTCCAATTATCAAGCCGAAAAGCAACGCTCTAGTGCGGTTCAAACTTCAGCAGGTGTTTAGTACTATAATGGACGGTATGTATCGTTCTCATTGAATTGTAAATCATCACTCAGCTGCCATAGGTATTTGTGACCTCCTAGAGTTGTGCATTTTGTGAGACGCGTCGATGATCGGATGATGCATTACGAATCATAAGTTCTTCCACAGCCTCTTCAGCGCCACGTCAGAATGGAAGCCGTGAGGCCAGCCTATTTATCAGGCTCTCTAATCTAACGGTCATTGAATTCACGTTCACCTTCGTCAAGTACTAAAGCCCTACCATAATCCGCCTCTGAATACGAATCAGAATGTCTCTGCGTCTTGGCAGCGTTGCTCCCGATTTCGAGGCCGAGACCACCGCTGGGCACATTAACTTTCACGACTGGATCGGCGACTCGTGGGTGCGTTGACGTCTCTCACCAACGGATGATGCATTTCCCCTCAAATTGTACGTTAACTGACAGTTATTTGCCAGGCTATCCTGTTCTCCCACCTGGGTGATTTCACGCCTGTCTGCACGACTGAGCTGGGCGCGGTCGCGCGCTCCGCCCCGGAGTTTGCGCGGCGCGGCGTGAAGGTGATTGGTATTTCGGCGAATAGCCTCGAGGACCATCGTAGTTGGGTCCAGGATATCAATGATTATGGAAGTCAGGTTGAGCATACAGATGTACAGTTCCCTATCGTGCGTATAGCCTGACTACTCGGTACATAAATAACGAACGGAGCTGCCTCTCTAATTTTGATGACACTGCCAGATTGCGGACGAGGACAGGAAGATTTCGAAGTTGTATGATATGCTGGATGAGCAGGACGCCACTAACCGGGATGAAAATGGGCTGCCTTACACCGTAAGTTGCTTTTTTCTTGCTGCCTAATTTAGTTTCACTTATAACCGGACTTATGTTTTACATAGATTCGCACCGTTTTTGTTATCGACCCCAAGAAGGTTATCCGCCTGATGATCGCATACCCTGCGTCGACGGGACGGAACTTTGACGAAATCATTCGGTGAGCATTCTCCTTCATTATAGAAGAGAAGGCAGACCATGACAGCACTTGTCATCGCAAGCGTCATTGACGGTGCGTTCGTGGATCATTTTGATGTCTAAATTTACTGAATCCGCCATTAGCCCTCCAGCTCAAAGACAAGCACCTTATTTACACTCCGTCTGACTGGAAGAAAGGCGACGACGTGATTGTGGACCCTTCTGTTACGGACGATGAGGCGAATAGTCTATTCCCCGGGGTTAAGATCCATAAGGTATCAATAGCCTTCGTTTTACTCCAACAGTGTGGATACTAATATGGGTGTTTTTAGCCCTACCTGAGGACAACGCCGCTGAAGGTGGAATGATTTGTTGAATGCCAACTCACAGTTTATTGCTGTCACGAGTGCCGTTCTTCAAAATTCAACGTTCTGGACAGATGGCATAGCAGGATGCCAGAGGGTTTGAAAAAGGCAGTGTATGTATCTAACTGTACCGTGGAGTGGGGACAAGGGATGCAGTGGTCCCTTTTGTTGAGATACATCAGATATGTGAGGTGCGAAAATAATACTCTAAACAAGACTAGCCATCGCGCCGCTCCGGCTGCTTGATTAGGACGGACAATAGAGCTGCAGCCCCAATACGGAGAGGAGAACAACATGACCATAAAAAAGCCAGTCATAATATTATAGATACCAGTTATATATGAGATATCAAGTGAGGGATAAAATTAGCAGACGCTCCTTGTGATTCTTCTACTATAAGTACAGACCTGCCAGTGTGATCCTATGGTTCGAATTGAATGAAATCGTGCATTCATAGTGGCCCTTTCAATGCCAACTCTGCAATGTGGCGGCATGTTGTAACCGGTCCATGGATTGTAATACAGTTCTACTTAATTCCTAATCATACTTGAATATTTACTATAAATGATGAAATTAAACCTGCTACGATTGACTGGGGTCGAGCGCACCATAGCGGGGGCACAATTCATTCCACGAAGCTAGCGAGGGTAGTTTTAGTAATTAAAAGCTTGTTACGTCTCAAAGTGTATCGCGTACTAGGAGGCTTTGCTTTAGATACTGTCTTTGTATCCTCTGCGAATACAACAGCGAGGCCGCTGCGAGTAATCCGTTAATATCCGAAAGGTGGATATCATCATGAAAGTACCAACATTTCCAAGTGCCAGTCGATGTGGCTGGTGTGATAAGAATATCAGCATGAAGTACCCATTTATTAAAGGCCGTGTCACGAACCAGTGGAGAATCCAAGGGCCTGGGTTATCAGTCTTGAATCGGATCGTGACATTATCCCCAGTGATACCACTCGAAACTACATCGCGTTGTACCTTTTCGAAAGTTCATCAATTGATTTGCAAAGAAAGATCACGAAGGCTTCTGCACTTACAGGGTTGACGTAGTTATAAGTGGTACTACCGGCGCTGCGGATGACAGAGAATGCGTGCTTTGTTACAGATTTGGATTAGTGTTAAAGAATGAGGTGTGATAAAATCATGTACACCGTGAAGATGGAATGGATGCTAGACAATAAAACTTTGAATGTGGCTCAGCGATAGGCATGAAATCTACTTACAGGGCCTCCTATTGTTTCACCCGGGATAGTGAGCTCGATAACTTTGTTTGGCGGCAGAGTGTAAACGCTTCCGGCAGGGAGCAGATTCTGTGCGGTCTGTGCGCCACTAATAATCTGCAGAAGTACGGGCACGTTAGGAGGGACAAACTTCGCGCCATTGATGCGGAAACTGAAAGTAGGGAAGTCGAACGAGACTGCAAGATTGATCGAGACGTCTGCACCGCCAGCGACAGGACGACCCGGAGCTGCGGCGTTCGTCAGGGGGCGTAGGTTTGTCTCGAGCATGGGCTTGTTATTGAGCGTTTGTGATGTCTTGGGGTCGACTTTGGCTGCACGAATGTAGCGCAGGATTGCCGAGTTGATGCCGCCGGTGAAATCGGTGGTTCCAATATTGGGCTTGGCGCGCACCCAGTAGTTTCCGATGGGTTGGTCGGCGTTAAGCACGAAGGAGAAGCGCTGTCCTGCGAAGATTTGGATGGAGTCAACTGTGAGTGGCTGAACGTTAATCCCGTCGACTTCGATGATGGTCTATATATCGGGGTATATTAGTGACGGCGGGACGATGTCGATATTATACTTGCCATTCTATGCCCGTCAATGGAGAAAACGTAATTTGGATCGCAAGAGATGGATACCAGGCGCAATCGATATCGCAAACCCCTGGATACGTTGATAATGGCGAGCGGCGAGGTAGGGCCACCAGCATAGCGTCCTTTTCCATTGATGAGAGTTGCATCAGGGGTAGGAACGAGCCCAGCAGAGGGTGCGGGGGTATGGTACCTGTAAATTACGCAAAACCTTCACTGGTTAACTCGTTGTGACTATCGAGATGTTTACCAGTCTGCCAGAGTAATCACAGTATTGTCTAGAAAATGTGATTAGTCTACACTGTACAGTAACATCCTATGGTATATCCCGTTCTTACCGTCATCGATGTCATACCTAGCGGGTAAAGACAGGTGAGTTGCTAGATAGCGATGTCGCTAAAATTATCTTACCTCTGTCTATGGGGATCAGCGTCATCATAGACGACAAAGGCGCCTCGCAAGCCATCACAGTATTGTGTTGCTGAAGGACCCAATCGGTGAGCATTTCTGACAGAATACAAATGTGAGAGATACATACACAAGTGTGAATGATACCAGAATGTGCCGGCCTGATCGGGCACCTTGAACCTGTAGAGGAATGCCTGTCCTGGGCTGATAGGGCACTGTGTTACACCAGCTGGACCATCTGCCCAGCTAGACCCAGCCTGGAAAAATCCATGCCAATGCTTTAGAAGGTAATGAGGAGTTCATATCGACAAGCAGAAAGAGAATATTACAATACTCGTGGACCTTAACATCGTATTGTCGGTGAGAGAGTCGATAACATTCAGGTTAAAAGTGCTGCCCTATAGAAGTGTCGATGATACGCGTAATTAGCGAGACAATATGACAATACCTTGAAACCAGTGATCAGCGGCCCAGGGAATTTCGCGTTCGAGGGGGAGCTGCCAGCCAAAACGGCACTGAAATACGCGATGAGTTCAAATTGTTCACCATAGACAGAAAAAAAAACGCGACTCACGATCGCGTGAAGCCATCGGGAGCGATATTCTTGTTCACAATGTGCAGGTTGGTATTTGGGCCGACGCCGGCATGCACACGTGAAAGAAGCAAGGATAGAACGACGAAGTAATGGAAACACATCTTTCTTGAGAGATCGTTATATTGGCGAAAACTAATCATTATCAGTGCGCCCTTTATAGTGCGAGATCGCACTGTCAACCTGGAGATTATATGGCTCAATTTTACGGCATGATAGGACTCGAAGTGTAGGCGAACAGGAACCGGTGCGGTTAATGTTGACCATGGCGTGAAAGATATCACTATGGATACGAAATTGTAGTTCGAGATGGGGCAGAAATTAGCAGATGTGCTTTGTCTATGTAGAACAAAATATGTGAATATAGGCGAGGAAAGTATGAAAGGATCTCGGAAGACCCAGGAATATATCAAGGACTCACGTTCAAGTTTATTCTTTAAGCCCTTTCAAGGATGTGTGCCAATGCTACGAGATCATGGTCAATTCCATTATGCATGGAGACGGCTTGGCATCGAGAAGCTGACCCAGAGGGCGCATATCTGGATTGGTCTGGACCCTCAAAATCGCAGGTTGTGCGAAGCTATCAAAGCGAAGGAGATTTTTCCTATCAACACGCCTTTAATTGGCCCCAATAGCGTAATAGATACATCGTAATTGATTCTTATAAAAGCTTGCATTCAAATTTTTCAACTCTTGTGCCATAGCCTCTGTCTGAAACCATGTTCATCGTCACTTTTTACGCAATTTCGTTATGTGCAATGGTACGTACGGTGTATATTAGGCAAAAGCTTCACATGGTTACATCTTCCAGGTCGGCGCAGTAGAACCTTCCTCCCAAGGCGTCCTGACTGCGTACCGAGTGTTTCATACAATCATTGACCAGCCTCCATACTTGGTGGACAGGACGACAACTGTCGTATGGACGTGAGAAGGGCGCGATTCAATCACCCGTACAAGTACTGACACAGTGCATCCTTCAGCCAAGGACCGAGCATTACAGATACTGATACAGTTCCCGTCGAAACAGCGACATCTTAGCGTTCAAAGAGACATTTAGGCCTATATGTATCGAAAGGAGTTCTGAGATATTTTATTTAGTGCTGACAGAAAATCAGGCACCAAGAGAAAGAATGCATACCCTGCCTCGACAGCATTAATACTCAGAATTTCTCAACTATCGGGTCGATGAAGCTACGTCGCTAAGGCATGGCTCCAGAAGTGCATATATCCAATAACAGAGAGGAAGACTACGCACAATTGAACGAAGCGACAATGAGACAAAAAGGATGTAATTGAGTAGTACGCACAGCATGACATATACACATTCGATGTTTAACAAAGGTTAGATGAGCAACGTACAGGGCATCACCATGACCTTGTGGAGCACTGGCCTTCGAATAGACAAGGCCGCAGGGCTGGGAGATCATGGGCCCACGCTTGCACGATTTACTAACCAATGAGTTGAAGATGATCTCGTAAGATCCTGCAACGTGTCAGCTTCCATAAACCGTTGCGATACGAACACTTACCATGCGTCCTCCTTGAAAACTCCATCCGATTACGTCGCCTACTGCAGGGCATACCCCGTTGGCAGTAGCTTCGTCTGAGGTCCTCAACAAGCCCAAGTTGACACGCGCGTCGCGCTGACGCTTTCGGATTATGCCGCTGATTCGATTAGATCTTTTTGCTTGATTAGATGCTACTATCACATTGGCAAAATTTTCAATTTCATGGACATCCTTATAACCCTTTTCATATACATTCAACTCTGTCTTAACCCATATGGGTTGGTGGAAGCCCGAATTTATGGGTTATTGCAGAGTATGGGGTAGGGCAGAGTCGTTACATGGTCACGTGACTCTGTAAAGGTAGGTTTATATAGTGAACTTGGACTTATATACATGATTTTCTATTATCTGGGAGTCTCGAGGATGAAATTATTGAGTGATAAAAGTAGCTTGAAGAGAGAGACAGTTATTTGATGTCGGGGAATGACCTACATGAAAAATGTTCTGCTACTATATATTTCTCGATCAACCTCAGCATCCTCGTCAACTAAATTGTAGCCATTACCCAGCCAGCGCTTGTCTTGATCTAAAATGCACTTTCTCCTTGATAGGCAATTGAGAAGGCTATCCTTTCATGCTTTTATTTGCCCTTTGACCCGCCTTGACACACACATACCCTAAATCAGAACACATCATTTCTTGACTCAACATTGCGCTCGCCCAGATTGAACATTGCGATTACTTCAACGACTGGGTTCGAGCCTAGACTTGTGGAGAGATTCGTGCAAAGTATTTTCGGCAAAAAAACATTACCTCCACGTAATGCGTATATGATAGCCAAGCTCGAGTCTCGTGTCGAGAGGTTTTCCGTGCGGTCACATCATCGCATCAGAGTTCGCTGACTATAATTGTGTACTTTGGGATTGGATTAAATAGGATTAACTACAAGATTGGAAGCATTTGTGTCATAAAAGTGTCATAAATTAATGATGCCGACAAAATTTCCTGATATAATGCTCGGCACTAGTCTATTTTAGGTAATTTATGGGTTATGACCCCTCCAAAAACGTATGGGTTATGGCATATTGGAGAGGAAGCCATTTTCCCTGCGAACCAACTCGGTGGATGCCCAAAAGTATGGGTTACTGCGGTGTATGGGTTATTAGGTGTATGGGTTAAGGCAGAGTTGACTGTATATACGGAAAGCCGGAAACAAAAAAAAGTTGTATGGCTCTATTGAAATCTAAGGCAATCCGCGCAAAACCCTGTACCTCGATGTTCGTCTACGCTAGGATCGATAGATTACACTGAATGAATCTATATCTGGGTCAATGGGAGAA
>JABCKI010000355.1:0-15608 GCA_018282025.1 Sphagnurus paluster
AGTCAGTACTCGGGGAAATCAGTTTTGTGGCCATGTGGAGGGCCTTTGCCAAGAAATAAACTGGAAAAATAAACTGCGATAAACTGCAAATTGAGTGGGGCTAGTTATGACGCAGTCAACAGATTCCAGCACCTGATTATTCCGCCTGTAAATCAGTCCTAAGGTCCTTGAACCTGGACAATTTTCGCTCAATCTATGGGTAGATGTTTTCACTCGCGCACGTTGCCTTCTAAAAAATTTTGATGAGATGACTTGTGAGAAAGCGACGCCACACAGAAGGAGTCAACACGAGATTCGGCTAGTAACATGAGAGACCCTTTTCCCCGAGTCAAAAGACTCTGAGACTGAGATTTTGTTAGATATGATGGAACAACACAAATAATTGAAGTATGGGTCTGATCATTTCGTACGACGTCTTTGCCACACTAGTGAGATAGGGACAATGAAACAATGATCTTTGAAGTCCTTTTAAATAAAGCATATCATACGCATCTTAAATATACTGCTCGGTGGGAGAATCGAAATCGAACAAGGAGCAATAAAACAAGGCTTGTTCGTGTCGAGTTTGGCTGCGACCCTGCCTCGTAAGTGTAGCAGTCCAGGCTATATCCTGTGTACACCATAATTGTGTGGGCTAATACCGTGGGCCTCACCACGTAGGCGTAAAGCCAGCGCGGGTGTTGATACAGAATGGAGGAACGACTGATGGTGTCTGCCTAGTGACTCTAGTCTAGGAGAGACTAGGGTTTTGAATGGGATGTTGGACATCGAGCCTACAAAACGCCGCCCTTTCATTTCTGATTATCCAGGCCACCATCCCGTGGGTTTGCTGCGCGATGTTTCGCGAGGAGCAGCTTGACGCTTTTAATTGCGTTTTCGCGCGCTTTGATGAGACGTCGCCCCTTGTCTAAATCAAGATTAGTATAGCTTTTTGGTGCTGAGCTATTTTGAGAGGCAGCTGGCTTCTCATTCGATAATGCTTCACTGTATTCGGCACGCAGTCCAGCCAGAACAGCGTCGAGCGTGGTTAGAGTCGAGATGCATTCTCGAAGCTCCTCAGCGCGCTTGAACTCCTGGCAGACTTCCGTCGCACAGGTCTCAATGTGAGAGAACCGTGCTGGGCCAAGCATCGTTCCACCATACCTGCGGTTCAAATTTTTAAGGATAACTATATCAACAGATTGTGATGAGTTGCTTACCAGCGACTGACGACGACTACCGCATCGATGATGGCGTGTGTCTGCATCACCTTCAAGACCTTGGCCCCAGCCCATTGCTCCCCATCATCTACGCTTCCTACATTTAGTTCAAAGTCATCGGCACCTCCTAATCCCGTGTGACCTTGCTTTAGCACCATACACCTCCATGCTGCGATTTCGTGCGACGCGGGCTTGTTCTGATGCACGACATCCTTCAGATAAGCTATTCTGACACGCGCTTCACTTGCGGAGGACGCTAGATATATGTTTGCAATGAAGGTAGAGCCTCGATCACGAATTTCTTGCGAAGTCGCGAGTGGTTCTTGGGGAGGGCGCGAAGAGGTTATATATCCATCCAAATTGGCGTTTCGTGGTACCCATTTGGTGGTTTTGCTAATATGCGACATGTACGGGTAGACTGAAAAACGGATCTGTGCACCTGTAGAGTCATAGTAAAGAGGTGTGACTTGTGTTAACTAGCTTTTACTTGTTTGCATACGACATGCTTTACATATAACTACAATTGTGCGCTATCGACTCGGAGATGATACTCTACTTGAAACAATAAATGCTTGTCATGAGCTATTACACTGTTACGGCCCCTGGTAATGATTGGGCGGATAAAATGGGTATGGCTGCGAAGATGTCCCGGGTGATCCTGGATAAGAGGAAGAAGATGTCGAGTATTGTTGAGAGGTCAGGGGTAGGTATTCAGCGAGATGTGCAGGCATGTTATCTAAGTATGAGTACTGGCTAAGAACCCGAGCGTGCTGTTCGGCAGGGCTGGTTGGGTCGGTGAATCCAGTAGGAGATGCAGGGTTCGGAGAATAGGTCGAATAGTGAGGTGATTCTGCAGTGAAGTAGGAGCTGCTCTGCCTCTGACTTGCCCGCAAATGCCGCTGGTCGGTGAACATCTGGAGGTGATTCCTGACATGGGTAGGAGTGCTCGGACCGCTTGAGTTGGAATAATTCTGGAAGTATTCTTGGTTGCTACGATATGCGTTGGTATCAGCATTGGGAGAAAGAAGCATGCTGGATGGTTCAGATTGTGTATCCCAGTCCGACTCGCCCCGATCCCTTTGGTATAGATCTGGATCATACTCCAAGTCTTTCTACATGCCCGAAAAAAAAATAAGCCTATCGTACCCGGCAATCGTAAAGGCAGTCGTTCTCACCTGCTCAACTGCAGTGACTCTGATACCCTCTACAACCTGGACATCGCGCTCTGTTCCGCCACGTTGGCGGATCTTTTCACTTTCGATCTTGCCGCTATAAACCTGCGCAAGGAGCGGCATCATTCTGGCGTGCAACATAGGGGTGAAGAGCTTTGCCTGGAGTGAAGGATGGCCAAATCGATGTTCCAGACGATTATTGGTGTTGTCCGCCCTCTGTGAATGAACCTTTGCGTGCCTGATCTCATCTTCGCTTGGGATATAATACCTGAACTCGTTTTCAAATCTCAAGGTAACGAATATTTTGAAGACAATGATGATAATGAGGGGTGGAATAGTTGAGATCAATTCTAGAGATTTGAAATTGAACTGCTGTCCGATTGCTACAAAGAACAGCGATCTGTGAACAGAAATTGCCACAAATATCGCTCGTACTTACTCAAGATCATCAACACTTGCATGAGCATTGCTGAAAATAACAGTCTGTTGATTACCACGTTCCAAAGTCGCTGTGGGACATTTTGTCATTTCCTTGTTATATCAAATAATTGCAACAGTGGACTCACACCACCAGTTTCCACCTTTGTAACGAACACGAACATTAATTGATACTTGTAGATCCAAGAGCTTAGCCAAAAGACGATACAGGCGGCCAGAGAGACCAGAGGTGCCAGGGGTGCGAAGAGCAGACCCACAGCCCCCATGAATAGCTAAAAAAAAGTCAACAATGGAAAATTGTACATAAAATGAGGTCTGTACAAGATTCGAGCTGTGAATGAAGGTAAGATTACGCGATAGTATGTTGGGGGAGATGACACACTAGTATATCGCATACTCGAATGGTGGGGGCTTTGTCCATTCTCGAATATCGCGAGGGGTCCTTCCAAAGATGCTGAGACATATTTAACACTGTGGTCAGGTCTTATAAAGCAAAGGAGGTGCTTACTGAGTCTTGAATGAGATCCAGAGGAGATTAATGATTTGCGCGAGATCAAAGACAACCAAAAACCCACGCATCCTAAAAGTAATCACAATTACAACAGGGCCATATTCCTCATATGAGATACACGCACGGGAACCACTTCAACCAGTAGGATGACTGGTTTATGTAAGTTTTATTAATGGTGGCAGGGAGTTCTGGAGTTAGAAGTTAGTCTAGAAATATTTTAACCAAAGTAGCACTCACTATCAAAGTTCTGAAATATCTCCCGCGCGCTTGCGTGTTTACCCACCAATTTGACAACCTCCAAAATTGCATCTATGAACCCGAACAGTCTAAATTAAGCTCTAAATAAAAATAACAACCTACTGCATAGTACTCCGAGGAGCGTGAAAATGATCAATTGGCTGATTATCAAGAAGGCAAAGTACCGTGCAATAACAGCTCTATCAAGACGTGCACGGGTCGTAGCTCCCATGTAATGTGAAAGTTGACGCATGATCCTCGGCAAGAAAAATGTGAACACTCCTGCGACCGCAGGGGGGAGGACACCATTAACAATTGCATATGTGATCGGGGAGCGATTAGACCATGTTTGAAGGAAAGGAAGATAGCCGATAGCTGTGATCTGCATGAAATAAATTCAATGATGAAATAAACACAACGAAATGACTAACGGCGTCTAAGTTGGCCAATGTTGCCACAGGGAACAATGGAATAAGGCTCAAGAAGCAAATGATCCCCAGCCATATGAAGCCCAATACTGTCCTGCGGAAAATTACACCCTTCGACTTGCTCATGTTGTTCCATATCTGGCAAACATATAAGGTTGAGAGGGAACAAGTAGAATAAGGAGACAATTTACAATATCTTTCGGATTAGGCGCCAGATTGAATGTCGTTCCCCCCGGGTGTTCACCGTGAAGTTTTTTGGCTACAATGTGCGCATACTGGACGGCGGCGAGGGAAGCAAAACCATATCGTTCTGGCTTTCGAGAACTGAATCGGGCCCGATATTCCTCGACAGCAGCTTCCGTGCGCTTTAGTTTCGCGCTGAGCAGGTTATATTGAAGTTGAGTTACATGAACAAAGTTTAAAAAGTGAATCACGCACGTATAAAAGTCGATGGCATCCTTCACAACGCCGCCACAGCCACAATAACCACCTACACGGATTTTCGGCCTTCGTCTTCCTATCTTCCCTCCCTTCAGGTACTGCACGAGAACAGCTTCGAGATCCCTGACCGTTTGGTTGTGGTATTCGATCAACTCTGGGAGGCGCCCAACCCTCCGTGCGATATGGAGAGACGTCATAGGATAAGGCATCTTCAGGCGGTCCAAAAACTCTCTGAGGCCTTGATCCGTCTGAAACCTTTTAGGTAAATTGGTGATGCTGACCGTTCGTGCGTAAAAAGACTCCGCATATTCCGGGGAGCGGAACCATTGGTTTCGGAGTCGAACCATACTACGCCAGTGAAAGTAGACGAGTATAACAAGTAGGATAGTGATCAAGTAGGTCACAGCAATGTGAGCGTAAAGGATGTCCCCTTGAACGTCCCGAATGGTGGTGATGCTGAGGATATCGTGGTACTTGGCTGGGTGTCGATTGTTATACATGATGTTTATTGGAACAAGCCCACCGCAGGTTAGAAGTGCGGTACCAAAGAAGAGCCATCGGATGAGCCGCAGAAATCGTAGAAATGCAACCGCATCTAGTCCAATTTTGTCCAGAAGTTCTCGTTCTCTGGTATTGACGAGTGGTGGAAGCCAACCCAAGAGGGTGTCTGATATTTCTGGAGGTAATTTGTTCGATTCGTGATATTTCACCTTGGGTTCATACACCATCTGTGAACTGATTAATTGACAGCAGGTGAAGCTCTGAGAGGTATGCTTTACCTTATTCTTCGGTCGCAAAAAGTTAAAAGCGAAGATCGTCACAATCTACTGGCAAAGAAATATTGTCAACGGGAAGTTGGCATTAGGATATAGTGCTCACGGATATCCCGCTCATGAGAAGAACTTGTGACCCAACAGCAGCAGGATCGAGTTGCCGACCAGCATCTAGGGCATCTTGTAACGGTTGAACCACCGACATTGGAAAAAGAGGCGACGTAAGGGAAGGGGAGTGAAAGACCGCAGTTGTTGAAGACCTTATGTATGCCGCAGACTACCTTTTCGGGGGAAGGTGATCTGAACGGACCTGGCTCGTCGATTGGTACAGCAGACGTGCTGAGTGGGGGATATTAGTCCTCCCTACAGGGTCATACGAGACCCAGAATATCAATGGCTGAGAGTGTCAGGCCTAGTCTTAGCGAACATGCTAGTAAGGCCTGAGATGCCTGTTTTGTTTGAGACTGCCAGCCAAGAGTGCTAGGGCAGGTATTGTGTAGACTGTAAACAAGACATTTTAAGAAGGATAGCAATATTATGCACAATGAGAGGTGTAGTCATCCATGGGTTTATTGGAGAGATTATCTGAGAGAAACGTTCAGTTTATTCCCGGCAAAGTGATAAGGTGACGGGAAATAGATGTGTGTTTACGTAAAACACGTGTCCGTGCGTCACACGTCATGTGCGGGAAGAAGGGGTTCTGGCCGCGGATTTGTCTCTTTGCTTTTGCCGCAAAATGGCTTCGCCGTCCGATTTTTCGAGGCGCACTGCCTCTTCATATTCTCTATCTCCTCTGAAACAGATTAGGCCACCCATCCACAACCCATACGACAAGTTTACGCAGCCAGAGTTCGACGCGTGGATTGGTGGCATTACTGGTGCACTTAAACGAGCACTCGGTCAGGACGAGGTGGAGCAACCTGAGGTTCCTGAATTTCTTGACGAGGCAGCCGGATCTTCCGCGAGTGAAGAGGAGGAGGAGGTTCAACGGCTCATTGAAGTTGATATCGAGAGCTCAGATGAAGGAGTGGATGATTCCTTTGCTAAATTCCACGCGCGACGCGTTGGCAAAGGTAAAGCGCGCGACCCTAGGGATGGACCTGGTTTTGGGAAAGGCGGACAGGATGAACCTATTCTTATCGAGTCAGATTCAGAAGAGGAGGATGGGGAATCGGATGAGGCAGAGAAGGCTGAAACCGACGAGGAGGAGGAGGAGTGGGAGGAACGAAGTGAGGATGATGAAAGAGACGAATATTGGTCCAAGGGTGAAAGTTCTGTCCAGGCTCGATCGCGGCATGAGAGGCAGCAATTAGAGGCTCAGGTCGAGGGGGAGGCGGGAGAGGAAGACGATTTGGAGGAGTACGACGACGACGATGAACTGCACGACGGACAAGAATACACGGGGCGGGCAATAAATCACTTCTCTTCGCCGGTCTTGATCGTCGACTCGGAGGAAGAACCAGACTGTCCAGAGGGAACCGTACTTGGCCTTCACGAACGACCACATGACCAGGAATCTGGTAAAGAACATTCCGATGAGGATGACGACACATCGACCTCTATGCTCATTGCACAAACCATTTTGGAGACCAACCCGGTGGGCCACCGGGAACATTATGAGGAGCAACCCTCTTCTCCTATCCGCAAGCAGCAAGCGAGCGTGATCAATTTGGATGATGATGAACGTTTTCAGCCTTTCGACAAAGACACTTGTAAGTAGAGTTTTCCAGAAATTTATATTTCGCTAACTTGTAATTTATCGCAGCCTTTCCGACACAAAAATCATGTGGCAGCCTATCTGACGCTGTCGTTCAAATCACTGACCCGTGGGCTGGTCCACGAACGTACGCGGAGGACTATTATTCCGGTGGTGATGTTCCCGGAAGCCCCATGAACGTGACATCTGATCACCTTGGGCCGAACGACCCAACCGAACTACCACAAGAGTGTGGCTCTAGTCCCCTCGATGTAATTCGTATTGACGAAGAGGACGATTCCCAGGAGGTTCAACCATTAGTCGAGGATACATGTATGTTTTTCGTTTTGCCGCCCTTAGGACTTACTGAAGCATAAATGTAGCCTTTCCACCAGTTCCAATCAATGCGGATTGTCCTGTAGAAATTCCTGACGTTTGGGAAGGTCCGGAAACATACGCCGAAGATTATTACTCTGGAGGCGATGCACCCCTTATAAAGGGCTGCCACTCAAATCCCCACAACCTAGGGGAAAATGACAAAGATTCTGTCTTGGCTGGTTCCGAGAGCTTCGAAACTGCACATCCCTCTAATACCGTCGATCAACCACCCGACGCATTAATTCAGTTCATTTCGCCAGGCACCTGTAAGTCTAAAATGTAGAAAATTTAGTTGTATGTTGGCTTCATTATAAACCTCTTCTAGCTTTCCCGTCAGAGTTTGCGACTTCTGGACTTCCTCTGCCAGGCCACCCTGTCGATCACCCTGACCCCTGGGATGTTGAGCATCATGGCGACGTTAATCTAATTACGGATAACCTTGGTTTAGGGGACGGCGACCACGCCCCGATAATGGTCGACTCAGACGATGAACATCTCCCAATACTAACAAAGGTGGAATCTCAAATGGGCCCTGTTGAGAATTACATCGAGGACACACAGACAGTGAAAGAAATCGACGTTGCTTCTCAGCAAGTCAACATGGAAGGAGACAGTCCAGAAGCCGCTCGTCTGACACAGACGCTCCCTCAGGCCACCTTTCAGACAGACCAACTAGACTTCAGTGATATCTACGATAACATCGAAACGGATAGATTCCAGGATGGGCCCAACCAACCTAGTAGGTCCAAAAACAGCCATTTCAACGCATTAACTAACGTGTTGAAAGTTGATTTCTCAAACATCAACTGGGAGGAAGCTTCTGAAATGTTTAAAATCTGGCCTATTTCATCTGGGGATCAGTTGATCGATCCAGAGGTTACCATGAACGAACATATCCCGCAAGTGCAAGCTGAGTCGCGAGTTCAAGTCGACGAGGTCACCAAACCTCCTGTAGAAAATCTTATCGATGAAACACGTATGTTACCACCTTGTTGCGTTCTACTCTATCACCTCAACGTCAAAGCTAGCATCATCCATCGAGTCTTTCTTCCAAATAACCGAAGTCTCAGATGAAGGATTTCCTGGCTCTGCGGATGCTTCCCTTATATCTGGTGGAGGAAGCACACTCGGCGAGGCGCCCTCTCCTGAATCACTGGACCTTGACCCTCAAACCATTTCAGTACTTTCAACCTCACATCATCAGCGACATCAATATGGGCTGCCAACACCCCCGTCCGAAGGAAGCAAGGATATTCTATCTCATCCATCTCCCGAGACCGATGAATTGACTTGCGCAGATAAACATGATGTCGAGGTTGAGTCGATAGAACTTTCGACTGAGACAATCGACATTGCTGATGCAGGTGAACACCAAATGGAAGAAATCGAGGACGAAGGTACAGCTATCGATGCGAAGTCTGCCACAGAAATTAATGAAGCGGTTTCGGGGCCTGTTCGTGATGTCCAAGCAGCAGAACAGTCCCCCACTCTGGATAACACCGTGGAATTGTTTTCAAGCGAGGTATGTTATATTATAAACCTATTGCTGTGTTACTCAACTCACATGGCAGAATCCTGATGAGCGAGAAACTCTCGTGGAACTGGACACTCAAGATACTGTTGTAGAAAGCAATGGCTCTACTATGGAGGGTGATCAAGTGGACGCCTTTGGGAAAGACGGTACTGCTGTAGACAATACTTCGCCCGAGGTATTTCAGATAGAAAATTTGACTCAACTGACGGCCGACGCGATTCTCGCCAATGCTCTATCGCCAACCAACTCGTTGGCCGTTCTTCCTCCAGTCAGCATTGCGATGCCTGTTTGTGCTGACCCTGATGTGCCAGATCCCACGAGCCGACCTCGTACGCCAAGCAACGAGTCATTGATCAACAGCTTGCCTGGCACACCAGTGATCGAGCGCCCTAGCCCTGTATCTTTACCACTGCCTCCCTCCGTTTTGAAGGCGCTCCAGATACAAAGCCCCCAATCTACCAGCTCCAATGGATTATTTACGCCTGCAGGTATATCTGATTCGGGTGCCACTTCCCCCAAATCTGCTACAGCATGGTCGGATATGGAGACACAGGATGTCACTGTAGAGGATCAAGGACCTGCAGTGTCGAAGCCTCCGGAGGATGCGACTCTTACTTCTGTTCCCGAGCCTCAGGGTTTGAAAGAAATCCATGCAACGCAGGAACTTGTCGAGCCCGTATTGATTCCTCATGTGAAGGATACTACCCCGCCCGTCGTAGAACACCAGGAATCTCAACCAGAAGCGTCATCGATATCCAACACTTCCCTTCCCCATCATTTGCCACCCGTTCCATTCCCTCTAACTGTACAGATGCGCAAATTCGTACCAACGGAACCTGCTTTGACCGTTGACCCATTTCCAGCGAGCATGTCGACCCCTGATAACTTTGCCTATACGGCGGTCAGCCCACATCCTTTCACAGCTATACGGGAGCAATCACCGACAGAAAATATCACATCCGCCTCATCGCTGGGTGACACAAATATTCCGAATAAAATCGATGCTGTTCTAGATGCTTCCGTTCAAAACCAAGAGCTCTTCGATCTAGAGGAGATCGAACTTCGTTATCCCTCCGTTGAGCCCTTTTTTGAACCCAATGGACAGGAAGGTACTACCGACGAGATAGGTTTGCTCAAGGTCCAAGTCCGGAACGATGTTGTGGGCGACGCAGATGCCAATGGGGACGCCGATCCAGACTTCGTTGACTACGCTGGGAAAACGGCTCAATCTATACCTACTATAGTCGCCCCCGCCCGGGTAAGTGAAACAAAGGTCCAAGAAAACAATGGCCCTCATGTATCCCCGAGGGTGGTTGGATTAAAGGCAAAGCCGAGTGCTAGACAGAAAAGGTACTTTTTTCTTGCTATCTATTACGCGCAGTATGCTGACTGTTTGCCCCATAGTAGCCCTCGTCCCGTCCCAAGTGGATCAACATCTATGCCAGTGATAATGCCGGGAAATGCCCAATCAGGGGAGCTCCCATCTATACTTATTATCAAGACACCAACGGCTTCCCAGAACAAAACGGTAGTCCAGAATGTCACAGAAGTTTTTGACGACGATTCGGAGGAACTCACTGACCTGGATGAAACTCCTGCCAAGCCCAAGCCAGCCATGAAGCGGAAACGCACTCCGCCAACCACAGTTTCTCCAGCATTGACACGATCGGTGTCTGCGAGACAAGTAGAGAAGAAAAAGATATCTTCACGATCTGCTACTAGCTCGAAACGCCCCAACGCCAAAAAGATGGTTAGCAAGGACAAAGGGAAGGGAAGGGAAGTTCGCGCACTCCCGGCCTCGAAACGCTCTTTCGATAATCAGTCCATTTCAAGCCGATCGAGTTCAGGAGCGAGTTCCGCCTTGAAGATACCTCGTACCAGTAGCCGAAACACCTCCCGCGCATCATCTGTAGTTTCCAGTGTTCCTAGCGAAAATTCCTCAAACACCGTTCAGCGCTCACCAACGACAAACAAAGGGAGCTCTTTCCGTCAACCCATTCAACCAGCCCAGCCGCCACCGCCACCACAACCGCCTCTTCTTCACAAACACTCACATACGCTCCCACATCACCATGCTCACCGCCCCCCACCAGCTCCACCCTTTCGTCCTACCCCACCTCAAAGCATATCCTCGCCCTCCCAAACTGGTGAGAACCCGCCCGCTGATTCTATTACCAATAGGCCGAGTTTATCGTCTCAAGCCCCCTCTCACCGTGCACCCGTCTACTATTCCAGTTCGCCTGTTACTCGATCCAATTGCCGATATCACAAAATCAGCATCCCCCGTGAAGAAGATGGACCTCGAATTTATTTTCTGGTACCTGGCTGCTCACTTGGAGACAGCGAGTTGATTGAAGAAGAAGAGATTGAGGATCATGGAGATGCACAACCTGAAGATGGAAGATTCATGACACATGATCTTGACGCCTTTGAGTTCACGCCACTACTCTTAAGCGTGTTGCGGCAACTTGTGGGCCCTGATATGCTCCGCGAACAGGAGATCTACTATTTACAGCAACCTGGCCCTACGGAACTAGTTCCTCGCCGGCAGCGTCCCAGAATAGACGAGAAGCTGCAATCTGCATCGGCGAGGACACACAGCTCAACAGAGCATGGACCCACGAAATCTCCCCGCCGGCCTTCGACCGCTGCAGTCACGTCGCCCCCAATATCTAAAGCCTCAACGTCTGCTGTATCAGTATCCACATCCGCTTCAGATCCACGGCCTATGAAACACTTCGATGACGCCTCTTCCATCCTTTCTAGTGACGGCGAGCTCACTGAAGAAGATAGTCCAAAAGCTAAGCGCCATAAACCCCTACCAGCGGAGACTAAGCCAGGAAATGATATGGGCCCACCTGAATTTGACTCTCGTCAACGAAACACCCGCAGAAGTATGCGTCTCGGTCGTGATGCTGCCGAATACAACCCAGCTGAAGGTGATGAAGAAGTGGATGAAGAAGTGATCGACTCTCGCAGGAGCAAACTGTTATCGAAGCAGGGGCTCAAGCGCACTCGTACCTCCGACATCCACTCACGAGAGTCGGCTTCCCATAAGCTCAAGAGGCAAAAGACGGCACCGAATGGTTAGGTCAACAGACATTCACTAGCTTGTGATATTTATGGTACTTCAACTTTCTATATAATCTTAGTTCTTGGACATGAGTCGTTGGAATTGAATTTGGATAAGATGGGATTAAGGAGTTGTATGTATGGCAAGAGCCTGCCAATCTATTTCGAATTTGTCCTCCTTGACCTTCTCTTATTAGGCTGCTCTTCATCATCGTCATCGTTGGGCTTTTTCCTCTTTGAACCCGAAATCACATTAGGTTTCTTCAATGCACCCCTTTCCGGCAGTTTTGCATCATCTCCGTCCTCCTCATCTGAAGCAAAAGGGCTGTCCACAGTTTTCCTCTTGGGCACCGGCTTTCCTTTCGCAGTCTTGGATTGCAGTTCTTTTTTACCCGTCTCCTCCTCTTGGTCAGGTTTCTCGTCGTTGTCAGAAGCAAAGGGATCGTCAGTGGACTTTTTCTTAAGCTTGAGCTTGGGTTTTCCTGTGACTACTGGTGGTAAAGTAGCACTACCCTCTGCAGTAGCCCTGGACTTATCAGCAGGAGTGTGCTTATTCGAGGCCAAGTCGAGGAAGAATGCATCCCTGAGCTCCTGCCAGTTGACATTACACTCGTCAGAAAGTTTTTTTAACAAAAAAAATTACAGCAGTTTGACCTTGGATTCTTTTTCGCTCAAAAGAGCAACATTTTTCCATGTCTGATTGAATGTTAGCAAAAGAAATCAGGCCCAATAAATAACGAACCGTTGATGGAAGACCACTCGCATGCTTGCTGTTGATCCCTGGAATACGTTTTGGTTACTAGAACTATTTCGCAATGAACCTAGCGTACCTAACATGGTATACATATCAGATTTCACGCCGCTGAGACTGAGACCGTGGTTTCTCAGCAAAACTTTCATCACCTGTATGGTATCAAATATGGTGAAACATGCTAAGGAAGAGTACCTGGAAGAACAGATACCTCTGTGACTTTATCTTTGTCATAAACGTCTGGTATGTAGACACAGATGACATGTTGATAGTTTGGATTATCCTGTTCAGGGGATGTCGCAACTTTGGCCAGGTATGCGGACGTCGAGGCAAGGGGCCCCGAGACGAGAGAGGCTATTAGAACATATTAGATACAGAGTTTTAGATATGTTTTCAGACAAACAAGAAATGTGTGACCAAATGTTGTCCACCTTATCCGCAGACGCAAAAATTAGCCTATAGTCGACGTAAAATTGGCAACCTTGGGAATCGTTCTAGCGAGGATCACACCATTTTCCAGAGATGTAGCCGTGTCTAATTGCCACTTCCTTGCGTTTCTCAGCTGCCTCCGCCTGGACCTATAAGAAATAACTTTCAGAATGGCTAGACATTGACACATAGACCATATGCCTAACACACCTGTTCGCGCACTTCCTTTTTGCTCTTAGCGCCTGTCTTCTTATTCGAGCGCAGTGGGATTGAAGGGTCGTTCTATGTAACTCAGAATGAGAAATCGCTCTCAAACCAGAGAATGTGGCGCACCTTGATGTCTTCCACTTTGTCTGTGACTTCTTTCACTACATATGGTTGGGTTAATCGTAATCAGTAGCCATTGCAACAAAAAACACACATATTTTTGAAGCTTCCACTAGCGCGCCTTCCTCTCCCCTATCCTTCTCCGTCGGTGCATGCCCTCGGACCCATATCCACTGTGAGACAAACTTCCAGTTAGCTACAACCGACATCTTTTCAAGGACATGCGTACAGGTTTCGTGCCGTCGTTTTGCACCATCGAGGGTTTGTACTACATAATAACATACTATGAGGATTTGAGAACAAGTGAGGTGTAAATCACTACTCGCTTTATTTAGGAAGTCTTCGAGAGGGAGTTTCGATTCGGGACACCACGAGTATGGGTATTCCCTTGGGACATTGTCTTCGTCTCCTGACATGGTTGGCTGAAACGTGCTGCAATAGTAAACAACAAGGTTTATTTTGGCGAATGAGGAACGCGTACATCCGAGTCAAATCCACTTTATTGACGTGTTATTTGGCTGCCTTTTACTTGACCTTTTTTGGTCGAGATTACTTACATGCGTGGCTCTTAAGCTTAAACCCCAAGAAATCCAAGTTGTGTATACATAGGTGTGTAACATCGCAATATCCTGTACTGCATACATACAATACAAGCCTCAAGGAACTCCTGCAAGGACCCAGGAGATTTAGTTCTCAACCGAAAAATGACATTTGCCTCAGCCGTGCCGATGCCTGCCAAGAGTGAGACTCAAGACACCTGCTAGTGTAAAGAGTTGGACGACATTGGATGTTGACGCAACAAACCTCCAAACGTGATTTCCGGAAAAATCTGTGTCCTATGATCCAGGTAGCATGCAGGAGATCATGAGGGTGCGCCCTGATCCGGTAGCCGTTCAATGGCGTATCGCCTCTTGACAATGTACATTAGTGGTACGCCAGGTACTTGACGAATCCGCCGCCGAAGCTCTCGATCACACGTGGCCACAATGTAGCACTTGTGGGCTGTAACACGCTGGACAAGGCAGTCATCAGCGTACGTTCCTGTGTGTGAACAGTGCAGCCTTTCAAAGCGAGGATCCCGGGCAACCCTAAGCGTATATAAATTGAGTAAAAGCGATAGATTGGAATAAAGCACAACGGACCGAAGCGCAACACGGTAGCGATGTCCCAGTTTCTCCAATTCAGCCATTACGCAATCTGTGACGCATGGGATACCTAGAAAATGGTTACACGAGGAACGTAGGATAAAATTTCCGAAAGATGCATACACTTTGCGTATAGGCAGTCCATCATGCCAGCGACTAGTTCCAATTTATTTTGCAAACTGAAGTTGATGAAGTTGGTGTCGATGAGGACGCGGTAGGGCGGCACCAGCGCGGTGTTATGGGCGAAAAATAAGGATGATGCGACTTGGGGACTGAGATCGCATTGCATTGACATGAACCCGATACGTTAAGGAATGAAAGACGTACATCCGGCGCACCAGTTTCTCTTTTTCCTCCTCCTCCTTCTTTTTCTGCTTAAGTTGGTTCTCCTTTCTGCATGTAAGCATCAGACTATGATGTACCTGATGATCTGCTTGCAGGAGCTAGAAACTCACAAGCGGATGTCATTAGGATTCAGCATGCGCTTGACCGCCGCAAACTTTCGCGTCTTTTTTGCCTTTCCCTGTTGGATCATAAGAATAATTGGGTTGCGTTAGTTGGAGAATCTAACCATGGTAGGTGTTGCGTCAACTGCAGCTACGCCAAACCCTAGCTTCGCAAGAGGAAAATCGTTTCTTTGTACTTGTTGTCTAGAGCACGTGGGGCGCCACACTTATGATCAAGCAGTGCTAAGTTTGTAAGATGAGCCAAGCACAGCACAAGCGATCAATTTTTCATTACTAGACACCTGATCTGACTACCACTATGATTCATTTATGGCGGCGCAAGGATTTGAACTGGAGAGCTCTATTTAAACCACCAAGAAATTTAAAAGCTAGCGTTCCGAATTTACTTAGAATTCGTGTTGTATTCGAACCATGCATCCACCATCGCCCTGGGCACTTGGGGTAGTTTCAAAAAAAAAAAAAAAAAAAAAAAAAAAAAAAAAAAAAAAAAAAAAGAAAAAAAAAAAAAAAAAAAAAAAAAAAAAAAAAAAAAAAAAAGAAAAACAAAAAAAAAAAAAAATTTAAAAAAAAAAAAAAAAAAAAAAAAAAAAAAAAAAGAATAGGCTGTCCT
>JABCKI010000356.1:0-15582 GCA_018282025.1 Sphagnurus paluster
CTAGAAAGGAAGGGTGAGGGGGCGGGGGGGGGGTGGGGGGGGGGGGCGGGGGCGCGGCTGACGCGCAGAGTGTATCCAGGAGAGGGATTACGCTGGATTACGGATATCATGAGATTTAATAATACAAGGACTAGAGTCCGCGCTTTAGCGAGCGGGAGTATGGGGATATCAGGTGCGCGCTCCCAGGCCAAAGTGTCACTTTAGAAAAACACAAGTTGAGAATTCGCAGTGGAAGAGTCTGGCCTAGTCATAGACCGTGGAACATGGAACGTGGAACGTGGTTGACAGACGTCGTCGGATATGCCTATGCCAATGCCGTTGATCGCTATGCGCTCTTGCAGGGACACGGGATTGGGATCGTTTGATTGGAATTTGGGGGGTCAGATAAACGGCAGGGCTGCGTTTTTTTAAAACGTTACCTGTACCCCGCCGCTGCCTCGCGCGTCACGGTCGTCCCGCAGGCTGATCGATGATTTTTTGATTCCGGGTGATTCGAAGACATGCTCCTGCTTCAAGCGCATACTACGATCCAGGGTGCCTTGGGCCTCAGGTCTCGTTGATATGATTACTAGCGATAGAGAGCAGTTGATAACGCACCCCGCATATTTCATTCGTAGTGTCCATTTGGTCGAGCGTAAATTGAGTGAGAAAGCGAGGCCGCCCAGCGCAATCACGCTCAGACCGCGGTGCACGCGTAGTACTAGTACGCAGTGGTCCCGCCTGAGTCCTTACTCCTGTCCAGAAAAGGGGGAAACAAACTGTTTGGTAGCTAGAAATTCAAAGCGGTCTCCAGCTGCCAGTCGGCATACGCGTCTGGCACATCCATGTCCATATCCGCGTACCATCTGTTCCTGAGCAGTGAGCGCGGAGTACTGAATACTCTGTATCGGACGACCATCACCACCCAGTCCTAGCGATCGCGAGAATCAAAAAGACTCAAAGGGTCGGCGGGGGGTGGGCAACTCGACGCCTACTCGAAAACACCGACTTTGGAGATGCATCAAACTTCTCCAGCCTCAACTTGAACAATAGCACAGGGCCGCGCTGGCAGGAGGTGCCCGCTGTCTGCTGTCTGCTGTCTGTCCGCTGTCCAGGCCTTGGAGACCCAGATTGGCGAGCACTGAGCATTGAGTGCCAAACGTTAAACAGCGGCAAGTCCAAGGAAGCTCAAGAGCTGAGTCAAAGGCGCATCAATCCTCCGAGTCCCGACCTCCCGATCGAGCCGCTCATCGAGGACCGAGGTTTCAGGAGTGTCCATATTTGGCCACGGCGCTGTGGTAAGGCACCGAGGGCGCGCGTCATACAAATAGGTTTGCCGTCTGCGCATGCAACGCATCACCACTGACCAACACACTCGCCTGGCGGCGCGCGTGCGGGGCCCAGCTCCGGGTCCGGGAGTCCTTCACCATGCTCGAGTGTATACACCACATAGTGTGGCGGAAGCTAGGGCACGATTATCGATGGCGATCGTGTGCGATGGCCCTGGGCACCAAGCACGACCCCAGCAGGCGTCGCGCTCCTGCACCGGTAGCTCCTGTATGTAGTCAGCTGAAGCCTGAGCGAGGGCTGAGGTAGTACCGGTGTTGCTGAATACCCGCCTCAGTACTCAGTACTCAGTACTCAGGCCTCAGGGCTGGCGCAGTACCAGCAAGTTTTCTTTACTTGGACTAGTGGTTTCATTTCACCTCATTTCATATGCCTCTCTCGAGCGGCGGGCGCACTGGCTACCTCGACCTCGCGATCGGATACACGGAGCACTAGTAATGCCCACCTGAATATCCATACCAATAGCACCGGATCCCAACCGGTCGCAGCACCAATACTTACTTACAACCTACAAGTTACTAAAATGTGCACGGCGGGCGCTGGGCCCGCCGTGGAATCGGCGCGCGATGGGGAAACGAGGGAGTCGATGACGACACCGTGACCGTGGTGGAGGTATGACCGTCATATGCCCCTGCGCTCCACCGATCACATTGCCTGGCAATACCATTATCATTATGGGGGGTCGCTCAGACTCTCTCGAGGAGGCCGCGTGCCAATAATAACCCTGCAGTGTATCATAATCATGCATTTGGCAATGTATCACAATCATATATCACATAAATCAGCCACTGGGTGGCACGGGGTACACCGTATCGGTGAGTTCCTACCCTATTGTATTGTATTGTATTGAAAGTGAGAAGCACTGTAGCTCGAATTAGAATTAGATAGCCAGCGCACTGATAGTGTGGTATCAAAATGAGTGATATAATTAGCGCGCACCCCATTCGCGAAGTATGGCCTGTGTTCATGATGCATGATCGTTAACATTAATAATAACGACGCCCTATTCTCGAATGATGAGATGAATCTGTTCCCCCTAATACTGCAGAAATACTTTTACCATGATCATGACTGCGTGTGCGTGTGCGTGGTGCCCACGCCCATGGGTAAGCCGTGGCCATCTGACTCTGCACGCCGACACGGCCATTTCGAATTCCCCCACTGCCTACTGTCTGTCTACCTGTCTAATGTCTAATGTCCAGTCACCCACCAATGTGTCCATAGTGATGAAATGGACCCATCGATAAGACCAGTGGGAACCGGTGGCGTCGCCGCCCCGGGAACGTGCGCGCGGGTGCCTTGCAAGGCAGCTGTCGTTTTCCCGCAAGTTTGCGTTCAGCGTTCAAGCTCAAGCTCAAGCTCTTCAAAGTTACTTGGATGAATCACCTGACTGGTATACATCGCGAGGCTGGTGATGGTTGATACGGTGGCATGGCAGCGTGCATTGTGCCAAAGTACTTTGTACTTTGCATGTTCAAGTCTCGGGCAGGAAGGGGCCGCTCGGACAAGCCTCGGGCCTTGAAGCTTGAATTCGAAGCTTAGTATGATATGAGTGTGGGGGCACGGGGCCGCGCGCGCGCAGTTCGGGTGCCTGTCGACGGGGGCAGTGCTACGTGCGGGCTGCCGCACTGGGGTCTGGCTTAGTAGCACTAGCACTAGCTGTCATCGAGAGCGGGTAAACTAATAAACCAGCAATGAAACAATGAATGGGTCCCGGTCCCGCTGGTATCGGTGCTTGGGACGAAACGTCGAGTCTAGCACTGCAGTATAGTACAGTAAGTAGTCTGCGGAGCGCGACGTCGCATCAACGCATCGCGCGGCACGCGGCAGGTGGATGCCGAGCGCCACTGGATCCTGACGAGGGTGCACTTACGAACGCGAATGGGAATGCATATTGGGCGGCGTATTTATAACTGCACTCAGTCCTCGGTGGGGATGGATCGGTGTATTGAGTAAGAATACTGAATACAGATGCGTGGTAACTGTTCCCTTGGGGTATGGTCACTGGTGCGCCGAGTAAGTAGAACGCCGAGGAGGCTAGCCTGGTATGGAAGGACTGAATTGAATGGATGCACCGGATGAGAGCAGATACCCAGTGTGGCTGGTGTGCTGCTGTTGCTATGGCCGGAAGGCGCGCGTTCAGGAAAGCATAGACCCCACTGGCGAGATCCGCATTGGTGGAATATTCAAGGGTTTGTCTCGGAGGTCTAGGTTTGGTATGGATTGGTTATGGTGAAACTTTACGGGCGTAATAGTTGGCTAGCTGGTTTGTGTTCTGCCGCGTCGAGTTTGGGTTGGACGTGCCATTGACGTGGACACGATCGGTCAGTGAATCACCTGGCAGGGGGTGCATTTGTTATAGACACGCGTAGGTTATCGAGAGCGCTCGCGCGTCAAAATGGGCATTGGATTGATGTATGGAAGTACAGACAGATAGAAATACAGATAGACACTAAAGGATTGGGGAGGGCACGAGGCAGAAGGCGAGGCCATATCCTGAGGATCTATATGACGTCGAAGGGTGCGGTCACGCGATGACCGCGAATACGTGGAGTGACAGACAGGGGGCTCGAGTATGTGGGCGCAGCAGTGGATGGTCGGAGACGAGGAGTTGGAAGGTGGGGAAGTGCTTGGGAGGTCGGGACGAGTGATGGCCGGACGGACATGAGGAGTTGAGTGGGGGGCAACCGGTACGCAGGTGCGGTGGTAAGAGCAGGAGTGGCCTCGAGGCGGGGGGTTTGTCTAGGCGGATCATGGAGTATATGAAATGATGAGAGGAGAAAGCAAGCAAGTAGACAGAGATGGATGGAAAGCCGAAATCGATAGGGCAGACGGGCGCGGCAATGGGGCCTTGAGGTGATGGTGGAGACAAAGAAGAAAGAGGTTGGGAAAGAAAGAAGAGAAAGCAACACGAGGACACGTTGGGCAGAACCTTCTCACCGACGAGGCCAGACAGCGCAAAGACGTGAAGCGAACTGCGTACGAGTCATGACAAGCAATTGGGTGGAGGCGACAGGTGGTGAGCTTGGAATGACTCGGGGCGGGAGGGAGTTGGGACGGATGGGGAAAGCAGGCGTCGGCGTCGGCGGTCGGGATGTATGTAACGTGGCGGAAATGAGAGTCAAATGGGACAAAGCAAGCGTGTGTGTGGGAATGGCGATTAATGCGATGGATCGGGGAGAGATCTGTGGCGTGGATCTGGTTGCGACCAGAGATCGGATCTGGGACTGTTTCAGGTTTGTGAAATTTGTGAAAGTTGGGATTGGGTTGGAATATAAAGTAGTCGATGCGATTGCCTGCAAGCTCACCGCTGCAGCAATGTTCCGCACAGGCTCTCCCTACTCGCCCTTCTTCACCTCTGGCCTCCTCTCCGACTCCCGTGCTCCCTCGCCAGAGCCAGTACCCACTCCCCGCAGAGGCAGCCTCCCCACAGACTCCACATCTGTCTTTGCAGCCTCAGCCTCAGATGCCTCATCGGCCTTTTACTTTACTCTCCAGCCCAAACGCGATACTTCCGAGTACCGCTCTTTCCTGTCCCTCGATCTTGCAGAGTCCCAGTCACTGCGCTCTGCCAGCCTCAAGCGCACCACCAAGCGCTGCAAAGTTGTTCCCGTTGCGTGCGTGTACACCCACCCTCTCTAATCATCGGACTTGCACTGACAGCTCCACCAGCCCAATCCCAGAACAACGCCTCGCACCTCCACACGCGCCCCTACGCGTCCGCCATTCCCGGGACTCTCTGCGCACTATCCCCTCTCCGAAGCCAGCCCCATCTATCACTCTCCCCGAAGTCCCGCGCCGCTCAGAGTCCCCACCCCGTCTGCCATCACTAGCTGTCTCCGTCTCGCTCGGACTTTCTCTCGAGCGCGCCTCCCACTCTGCTCCCTCTCTCACGATCTCCCGCACATCCGCTCCCGATGTCGTCGTGCCCCTCCCCAATCGCTGCTCTGTCTCCAGCAGCGTCCGCAGGTCAAACCGCTCCCACGCCCTCGCCCGCCTCGAGGGCCGCACAGCATCCACCCGCCGCCCAAAGTCCGCTCCCAAACCCTTCCAGCGCAACTTTATGAGCATGTCCGATGACGAGGACGAGGACGGCGATGGCTCCGAGTTCGAGTTTGGTCTTTTCCCCTCTCCCACCCACGCCCCGATCAACGCTGTCCTTGAGCCCGAGGATGTCGTCCTCCCACCCCCATCGCCCCATCACTCTGGCGCACGGTCTGCCCCTATCGGTGGCCGCTTCCCTTCCTCCGCCTCGTCTGCCAAACGCAAGCAGGCTCAACGCACAACAGAGTGGTTCCCGCTCAAGAGCTTCATGGACCTCCAGGGCGACGACGACATCTCCCGCTGGAGCTGGCGGAGCTTCATCGAGGTCGCCAGTGTCTCCTAGGTCCTTCATCCATCCGCCCCCTGATGTCCAGTCGCACGCCCCGACGCTCTCCCACTGCAATCCACCACGCAGCCTCCACCAAAACTGTCTGAAGCACACACCCTGCCAGCCAGCCGAGTCGACATGGGACCCGACGCCGTGCCTACGCGATCTGTCACGACAATGCTATTTCCGCTCTGCGCCCACGTCTACTCTACCATGTCCTCCTAATCACCCCCGCCTCCCTCCCACTCCCGTGGGCTACTTATCATATTTATAAACCCCTATTGCTGCCCCCCTTGCCCGCTCCTGCTTGTACTATCCCCCGCCTTCGTTCGTGTTCGCACACCGCCCGCCACCATCCTTGCCTCGCTTACTTGCTAGCCATCCGGCCCGCTTCCTCTTTCTTTCGCTCTTCTATATTGTACTGGTACCCAGCATCGACCACTCGTTCCGAAAACTTGCATTGCACTCGTTTTTATAATATCCCGTACAGTTTAATATCCCCCTATGTTTTCTTCGCCCCACACTCTCACTCTCCTTGTACTGACTTGATCCCCGACCCTCCTCACAACGAACAATTCGAATCGTGTACAGTGTATTTTGTATCCCCCTCGCACTCGCACTCGCACTCGCACTCGCGGGCGACTAGTCCTGGCGATCGACTACTTACTAGTTACCACTCACTACGTATACCTAACTACCCACATATGGTGCGCTAGCGCACTTTATGTCGTGAATCCAATCAACTTTGAACACATCATACACATGCATCATGCAGCGTGATCATCAGCCTACTAGTTCTTTTGGCCCTTGTGCAACGTATGCAATGAGCAATACGTTAATAATAACGGCGTTCATTTGCGATATATTCGTATACGTAGCGCAATCTATAGCATGCGCACCAAGTACCCAGGATTCGGCGGCGCGTCGGGGGCGCCCTACACCGCCGCGCCCCCCACGGGATAATAATATCGAATCGATATCATACAAAACAAAACAAAAGTTATGATATGCCTGGACTGTGGACCTGCACGGCGACGGGGACGCGGGCGATGATCAGGTTCAAATTTCAAATTTTTCAATATTTTAATTGTGCTCATATGCATGCTATAGCGGCGGTCCTGACTCGGACTAGCCTTTTCTCCCAAGTCTCGACAAACCTGGGTCCTGGGCGCGGGCGGTGCTCGACAGACAGGTCAGATGATCAGGGCGCGCGTCGACGTCCGACGCCTCGCTCGTACCTTTGATGATGAGGCCGATGAGGCACGAACCCGGCAAGCCGAGAGCCCGGCGACTCGAGCTCGTTGGCAGTCGCAGAACAGCTTGAGCCTGTACGAGTTACTGCGCGCAGAAATTATAGTAGAGTACTCACTGCAAGGTCCGAGCACGGCGCACGCTGACTTGCCATGCTGCGCATGCGCATACGACAGACGACGTCACGGTATCAGTATGTGTGATGACAACCTTTGTAAATTTTGGCTTGTTCTCATAACACGTTTGTCGCGATCGTTGGTACCAGAAAACTTGACAATGGTTGTAACATACACGCAGCATGTGTACATGTGTAGTCAGTGTACGTATACTCAGTACTGATTACTCGTCATGCATTATGCATCATGGCGTAACTACTACTAGTGGCGATAGCACGAAATCAGGCTTACAAGACACTGAATGACATACGTTACACGTAGCGCCCTCGCGCTTTCGCCAGCGTAGGCATATATGGTTTATTCATACCACTGTAAATTTATTGCACTCCAATGATCATAACGAATCACAATGATAGCGATGATATAGCGAAATGATTCCTCCAATCCATCCAATTCATGTCCGGCCATTAAACTTATTTAAGGTATGTATACAAATCGTCGTCCGCCGTGCGCGTAGTTAAGTATGCAGGTACGTATATAAATTATATTACAATTCTCTAGGGTCGCATTTTTATTCAATACATACAGTGCAAAATATCAAGACCCGGCCCCTCAGGGCCGGGCTCAATTTTGCATCTTTTAACTCCAAATTAAAATCTTAGAAGGAAAGTGGGTCTAATACGCGTAAAAATGCAGTTTGCGATTTTTGAGAAATCACGTGACCAAAATCCACTTTTCAGTTGAAAAAATTAAATTATAAACTACTTAATACTCAATGCGCAGCACTCAGTGACCATATCTGAAGACCCTTAAGGGTCCAAAATCCACTTCTGGGGTAGGAAAAAAAATTCAAAGTAAGAATTTCCAGATATAGTCGTGATGGTCGGATTCTACTCATCAATCCGCATTGATTCTGATGGTTTTCGGACTTTTATGACCATTTTTGGACAGGGTATAACGGTTCCAAATTTGGAGGTGCCAAGAGGTTGATTCTTAGTGTTTTGCACTGTACGTACATCGATCGCATGATGTTATTTATTGTACACATCCAAACCTTTGTTGCCACATAGCACCCGTTTGCTCAAGCGGGTGCGTAGTGGCAGTTGAAACTGCTGCTAAGGACGATTTCGGTTCACCTATGCGTAGCGCCCATCGAAACCGCTGCACAGCAGCTGCAAGCTTTTCCCTGGTGTTCCCATCATTAACCATCAATTCTCGCCGAAATCAAGCGAACGGCATGGCAGCCAGTTGTTCCACAATCAGATTTCGGACTATACCGATCAACTGTACAGTTCTTCGTATATATGCCAGCTCACACCCTCACTCTATTTTCTCCAAGTCTGCTTTCTCCTACTCTGACTTGTCCTTCAGTGGGTGCATGCGTCACCTGCTCATCTACAATCAACTACTACTAATCTTCAGCTTAATAGTATGGCATGGAGATGACTACTCTAGATCTCTCTAGATGCCACGTAGCAGAAGTATTCCTAGTGTACATGCATTATTGGAATTTTTGTCTTAGATACGATACCAGGCTAATATGTAGTGAAATTTAATCAAATGTTTATGACATGTTCCTCACCAGGCATCTGAATTCAAGCTACAACCTGCACGGCGTTCCCAAACAATGACTGATGCTGGTACCAGTGGTTCCAGCATACCTTTTGGGATCCCAATTTGGTAATTCTACCCTTTGACTGGGTGCCGAACAAGCCATCAAACCCTAGTTTGATTGTGCGGCCGCACTGCAAGGCGGCTCATCCTGCCGCTCAGCACCGTGCAAACGCCAGCGTAGCGGCTGTTGAACCGAGCGGCGGTTTTGCGGCAGTCCATGGCTCTACTGTGTATAGAAGTTACGTTGCTAAAAATGGTAAGGTATCTAATCAATTCCATGTGAACTGAGCTGTGTGCAAGATTCAGATCTTCGGGACCTCTTGCGGCAGTCGCAACTTCGTCGTGATGTGGTAGGGCTGACGGCCCTATTCATAGACTCGTGAATGTAGAGTTATTTTTCTTTTACTTTACTTTTATATCGCCTGGACGATCTCATATTTTTGTAACCCTGAAAGCCGCCCTTTTGGGCGCATTTACTGAAACCCTTTTTGAATCTTTGTTTGATAAAGAATGTCTGAGAGAAGCACACGAATATCGAAATCTTTGCGTGGTCCTCTTCCCTGCCAATGAAGACTCAATATGTAGGATTTCGGTGCGGATTCCATCGTTTTCGTGATTTCAAACTTACTTCATCACTCCGTCGTTTTCTATACCACGGCTCCCTTCATCATACCTCTCCCATTCCTGTAACCCTATCAATTGTCTAGAGGAAGACGCGTACCACGGCCGGAGCTGATGCGGACGACCGAGTAGTAGCTGCGACGTGTCCAGGTCGCGCCAATTGCACGTGCCCGGGGCTGACGCACCTGCGCTCCTCGGAACTCCGTTGAGGTCCTGGTCCCGAAGTGCCCGCCCAGTCCAGTCAATACCCTTTCACGTTTGTCACTTTACCCGACCATCACCTGCCTCGTTTTTTATCTCACTCCACCCCCCATGATATCATTAATTTTTGACCTGTCACTGTTGTTGGAGCCGCCACGCGAGAGTCCGCGAGTGGTGCGCTATTTTTTGTACTGCATTTAAAAGGTGACTGCCCACCTTCGAATGGCATCGAATCCTTTCTTCCCTTTCCCCACATTGGTCTTAAGTCTTTGACGCCAACGCGCGTCTTCCACTCCCCTCACTCCAATAAACGTTATTATAAGTATCGCGAGCCAACGAGCTCGTATCGACGACTAAGCTAAGTACCTTCCCTCGACGATTAGCCTCCGCGATCACTCGATCGCTTCAACGCTGACCCTATCGTCGTCTACCTCCGCGCCGATCCTATCGATCACACTAGGTCTCTGATCGCGCGCGTCCTGTTTCTATTTTCAGATCTTCCTTAGGTCGCTGACTGTGGACGGCCGACCAGACTCCCGGGGCTCTCAGTTGAGTTTCTACTCTTCCACAGCGACCGCCCATATGAGGAAAAATACAACAATTTGGGCCTGAAATCCGGTATTTTCAGGACAGTGATTTCCCAAAATTGCCCCCGGCTGGGCTCTAAAATCCGGTAATTTTGGACAGGGAAATGGCCATTTTGGGGCCCTAAACAATTCTGGCTCCCTCTGAGAATTTTTCCATAGTTGAAAAGGACAATAGAGGTGTTTATACCTCAAAACGCCCTATGGATTGGACTGAATCAATTGTTTTTCGCAGGCGATATTGACTAAAAATTCACATAGTATCCAGCCTTGACGCAGCTCTCCCACCTGAGTTCCTTAGTATTTATGGCCAGATGCCATGCTTCCGGCGCATATTCCTTGCGAATAGGTGCAAATACCTGCCGAGCGTATTTGGAATGCAGGTTCTCTGTGACGACACTGCCAGACTGAGTAGTAACGTCGGCAGGGACAGGAGGCCGGCCCACAGTCATAGATAAGTGTCCGATTTCGTCATTGTCCATCTGGTCAGCACCTCAGACACGACTATCTCATAGACCAACAGCACTTTGCGCCCATTTCATAATGTGTAGACTTTTATATCTAACCTTTGTATTATATCCTGCATGTATATTGATGAACCGGTTACCGACTCGGAAAGGGCGGGGACCAGACAAAAGAAGGGCGAAGCAAGTTCGTTAATACTGTAGTTTAACCATATCTACCTCTTGCCTCGCGGCGAACGCATGACGCCCTCGACATTCGGTCAAGATCTCACCACGCCGGCGCATTGACTTTCATCCAATGATCATGTATTAGTGTATACTGTCCTATTTAATTGAGGACGTACAATTTCATTCAAAGTCGAATTCACAGTCTTCCATGTAACCATAAATAGCCAAAGTTTTCCGGAAGGGTGTCTCGAGTGGCTCAGAGCTCTCCTGAGTCGCGCTTGCAGCGACCACTGTCCCAAGCGTGCACAGCGAGAGAACTCGATCACGCAGAATAGGATTAATGCTTTCGATTTCAGTTAGGAAGGGTGAGCTAGTTGGGTTGCAAAAGAGCACGTACAACTGAGGGGATACAAGATGGCCGAAGTGTGGTCCTGGGATTCGAGTGAGTGTCACATCGGTGTGTCCCGCATCGCGCAATTGCGACACAAGTTCTTCTGTATCCCGCAATGTATATAGGAGGTCATCGTCACAGTGGATGATGGAGATTGGGCATTCAATCTATGAGCCAATTGACATAATTCTAGCATCCTCTTGCCGTACGGAGGGCCCGGAATGAACGCACCTTGATAAGAAAATCGCGCGTGAATGGTTTTCGCTTAACGGGCCAATCATGGCATATTACGAAGCCGTTGTTTATCTTCTCGGGCGATCCCAGCCAGTTGTTCATGGCGTGGGCGTTGGCGCACATCGTCATCCTGCGACAAGAACACAGATCAGTCACGTAACCCTCGTTCCTCGCGGTGCGTCAGGCAACTCACGCATTCATCAAAGGTGTGATATTATAGTCACTGTAAAGCATACGCTGAGCGGCCCGATCGAGGGTCTTGACATAATCCTCACGCTCTGCGTCAGAGTTTGCTTCATGATACAAGGTACACCAATGTTCCATCATCTCCTGTCGACCTATTTTGTTTTCCTCTGCCTGACAGTATAAAAATAGTCAACGGTGTTCCTTCGTTGATCACAGAGCAACAATGGACATACCTCCTCCGCGGACATAGTCGAACAAAGAGTCAAGGAAAGAACCACATCCGGGTGATCATGCGCCAGCTGGAATGCGACGTGAAAGCCGATGGAAACCGTAAACACATGGAGGGGTGGAAGTCCGAGGGCTTTCTGTGAAAGGCAAGCTTGTGAGCGGGGGCGTATAGATAACCAGAGAGTTACTTGCCCAGAACAGATAAACGTCATTCGCAGCCGCTGCGGGGGTATAGTCGCGCGACACCGGACCACCTGTGCTGCCGTAACCGCGCAAGTCGACAGCAATGAGATTGAAGCGGCTTCGCAACTGAGGGTCGCAGAACTGGGCTGGCGGAAGCCTCAACCATGCGTCGCGTTTGACAGTACTAGTGGACAGCACACACCCTCGAACACCTCTTGGCCGATGTATTCGCCATGTACGAACAGTATACTGGGTAGATTTGGATCGATGCTAGCGCTGAACGGGGATGCTGGGGTCGCGATGCTGTAGTGAAAGTCGATGTGTCCCGAAGGGGTGCTCAAAATCGAGTAAGGCATGGTGGTTGAAGTGTTACAGAGGTAGCTCTCACATGTCCAAGAAGATGGCATGACAGGCCTAAAATGAGGTGACATGTATGCAGCTGTAGCTTTTGCCCCGGGTGGAAGACCAAGCGAGGTCGGGCGACACCAGGTTCGATAGATTCTGATGGATTTAGACTTGAGATGCCCAGCGAGTAGTACTGAAGGCGGAAAACAAGCTGAAGTTGTCAAATTCATGATATGTAATGATAATGGGACACGGAAGTGTGCGTACTATGGCGGGGTGATCATGATGGCACGTCCGGCTGCGTGGTTAAAGTTTAAGCGTAACCATACGAAAGCCGGTAATAAGGATTACGAGCTGTGTGATTGACAGGTTATAATGATAATGCCTTTAAGCATTTGGGGTGCAATTATCTGGTAGAGTATCAGAGAGCACGAAAGACAATTTGGATGAGGAGATCATATTCACTGAACTCCTGAGTTGGTTTGCAAAGTAATCAATAAGACTTTTGATTATTTGAAAAGTGCAGTTGAGCAATGGTTAAGCATATCCGAGAGTGAGGCGTCAACGAATCTGGGAATTCATGTAAATGCGAGAGCTTTGGACCATGGTATCTCGAGGATGTATCAGATTCTATGGTTGGTTTAGAGATGTCATTTGGGAAGCAGATTTTCGGTATAGGCAAACGTGATCGGAGCTTAAAAAGCGGAGGAAAAAACAATCTTGACTTTTGCCACTGCCAGCAGGTACTCGGGAAAGTTTAGTGGAGTGGAGGGCAAGTTGAGGCGCATGAGCGTCACCGCAGCGGTCCGTAGCAAGAAGGGAGCACGTGGTTGTCGCAAGCGGCAAGCACGGCGATTGGCATCAACACAGACAGACTCAGCCAAGACTTGACCTCGGACTGCGCACAATTCTTGCCTTTTGCTTATTATCTGCACGCTGCACGTTGCAGGCACTCCTGTTCCCTGCACATTAAACTCACGGTCGACCGCCCACAACGAGCATGGGTGTCATGGACCAAATCACCGACTTTGCAGCGCGTTTCTCACCGAAACATCCACCGAAACAGCAAGGAGGGATAGGCGGTGGTGGCGGGATGGCCTTTGAGGACGATGTGAGTGGGATTTTTGCTCGTTAAGTGGTGCTACGTGCTGCGCCGGGCATTCATCGCCTTGGGTCTCCCCAGACGGCTTAGCCTCCGGGTCCCTCGCCGCAGCTTCCCATCGTCCCCATTTACGTAATCGAGTTCATGTTCGTTCTGCTGCCCGATGGTGGGCACCCTCGCTGCCGGCGAACTTGTCTTTCTCCTATTCATCCCCCTCCTATGGGTTCCCTGGATATGGGTCACTATCATCCCAGCTCATGTCTGCCTGTACTGACCTCTTCACTGCGCAGATGATCGTGTCCAAACCGACTATCGTCTTCCATGCGTCCCAGATATTTTTCAGTTTTTTGGCCATGGCGTGTTTTGCCAGCGTCGCGTCGTTCCAAGCAAAATGGGGCATCGGCCCATGTACGCGTCTTTCTCTGGTGTTATCATCATAACTAATACACCTCACAGCTGGCCTCTCGGGCTTCGCCCTCTTCATCGCCGTCGCCGGCATGTTCCTCTCGTCATTCATGCTATTCGTGCCCGTCGTATACGAGAAATACGACCGCATAGTCCGCCTCGCGCGTGCACTCAAAGAAGTCCGCGTCTGCTTCATCCTGACAGGTATCGGCACAACCACCGCACTGCTCATCGCGTTCATCACCACCATCTCCGCCTGGACCCAGGCTGGCTGCAAGAACGCCGCCAACGACCCCCACGCCGAGCTTGGCGACGACTTTACCAACGGGCTCGACAGCTGGTGTAGCACCAAAAAAGCCGGCGCCGTCTTTTTCTGGCTGTCATTTGGTAAGTCATGGTTACCAAGTTATGTATCTTCCCCATACCCTATCCTCGTGTCAAACTCTTTGGCAACAACGGAGCAAACAGACTTCTTTTCCTTCATGTATCTGGCACCTCCTTGGACCTAATTTTGTTATACAAGAGGGCCTTTGATCATTTTCTCACTATATTCCTCTCTGCTCTTTCCTCTTACTAACCTATTCCTCGCAGTATTCTGGCTCGCCTCACTAGGCCTCCTTGTCCTCGACTGGCGGTCCGGCAAGCTCCACTCCTCTTCTTCTGGGCGCGGCCGTGACCCCCCATTCACCCAACCCGAGCACGACTCCACCGACATCGAGCGCGTGGACAGCATCGCCGGCTCTGGGCGCCGGGGCACGCAACACGAAGACGACGACGGTGAGGAGGACGAGACCGACGGGGGCCGCGGCGCGTACACACACGTGCCGCGCCCGAGCGCATACGCGTCATCCTCAGGCGGGTACACCCAGTCACAGTACACCGCGAACACACAATACACCGCGCCCACTCAAAGCCTCAACACACAATACGCGCCGTCGCCGTCGACCTATTCGCCCTCGCACACCCTGCCCCCGCCCGACGTCGGCTCGCCGTTTGCGGACCCGCGCTATGACCCGGAGCCCGTGGGGCGCCCGAGCATGGACGCGTATGGCGCGTTTTCTGACCCTGCGCCGAGTGGGTTCGCGGCCGCGGCGCCGGGCGCACCGCGGGTGAGCCGCACGATGCAGTATGCGGACCCGTATTCGGCTGTGAGGGCGAGTATTGCTGGGAGCCAGGCAAGTGCTGCGGGAGGAGCGCCGCCGACGTACGAGAGTTATGAGGGGTATCGGTAATACGGTATTATAGAAGTTTGGGAGGACGCGTGGATGGACGAAGGAGTGGTGTAATACGACGCTTGTGCGTGCCTGGTGCGCACGGGACGATGATGTTGGCTTTGCACACGTACAGTACTATTTATTATATCTGTTCAATCACTCTCGGACTCTTACTTACCGTTTTCCTTTATTGCTTTGGGGGTGGTATGAAATCCATGATCTATTGTAATGGCCATGGTAGTCCGTCTAGTTGGAGGCACCCATTCCACTGGCTATTTGAGCCATTGTGTATGTGAACAGTCTACATTCGACAGGACAAGTATTTCTGTGCAAGCTGGCAGCACAACAAACTAGTTTCACAACTTGTTTATGGTCACCGCGACAACCCTCTTGATACTGTGTACATCTTTGCCCCGAGACTGCAGTCCGAGGTGCCCGGCGAACTGCATACCGTTCGATGGGTTGAACTGGCGGGGTATGCCAAGGGGGGTAATTAGTACTTTTGGAGATGTATGCGTTCAATTCTTCAAAGTAGGTTGTACTATATTGCATTGGTTGATATCCTCAACTAGATGTG
>JABCKI010000357.1:0-15562 GCA_018282025.1 Sphagnurus paluster
CAACTGCATTCTGGTTCTCTCAGACCTTGTGTCTAGTCAACCCTCTCCCCTCAGTCTATCTGAGTTCTTTTCTATTTGTAGTGGTGTCCTAGTATGTCCTTGTGACGAAGCGTCGCCCTAACAAAGTGAAGGGTTTGGGAGCAGCGGGCAAGGGTTGCCAATATGGCTGAAAAAGATCAAAATTTAAAAACAACACAAATGTGAAGAGTAACTCACCGATTCGGTTTGGATCAGGCCTAAGTAATGGTTCTTCGCGTTAACCAGTCTGTATTGATATAAGACATGGTGTTCAGCTGGCAGCGAAAGTGTGAGGATGGACCTAAGAGTCAATTTAAGCAGGCTTACAGGCTAAAAAAGGTGGGTTAGCGAGTAGCACACACACACACACACCAGGACTAACCAGTCCCAACCATCCACACTGGTCCCTCTGATTCGGAAAGTATTCCACGACCGGAGTAGACAGATATTTGCGATTGGCCATCTCCATCAAGATCGTGATCCGCGAGCCATACCCAAGTTCCCTGAAATATCCCAAGTGATGTTAGGAGCAAACCAGTCTATAAAATCAGTACAAACCTCTAAATATGCAGAAGAACCATGCGTGAGGTGGAGGGCATGATGAAAGGTACTAGGAAGTTCATGTTACCTTGAGTTGAAGACTTAGTAGAAGATGTTAAGTTTGCTTAGAGCTGTAGAGGTGACTGAAGTAGGAACTAAGTTCTCTGATTCTAGTAGACAAATACAGAGGGTTTATATACTACAGGGGTAGGTAAATATGTACATACAATGAGTCATAATCACTACAGCATATGGTGTGATTATGGTGCAAGGCTATGTAAGGCTGTGTAAAGCCTGGAGCGGTCTATTCTAATAATAGCGTGCATGAGTAAGAGACCATTACTCATTATGTTCGTTCAACAGGGCAAGGAACACTGCCATGCAGGGCGCGGTGTCTGTTGCTCCAGGAGGACAGTTCGCTAATTCAAGTTCAGTGCCAGCGGCTACCCCACTCGTGAGCTAGATAGTAAACTAAATATCAATCATGGACTAACCTCCACCCAGTCTAAATTTAAGGATTAGTTATTGAAGATACAGGGGAGTGTGGTACTAACCTGATGTGTGTATCCCACATTCCTGCAGCACCCTGCATATGATCAGGTGCCCTAATATTCCACTCAACCACAATAGCTCCAGGTGCTATGTTTTGAGGTTAATATGTGTATAACTTTTATGGGGACGTAGACCACACCAGGTCCAACAGTTGTGAAAATCATATCAGTGATTTCCGCCACTCCTCGTGAGTATTTCTTTCCCACTCTGACAACAACTTGAGGCTTCTCTTGATCACTAAACGCTGTCCCTTTCCCAGCTATTACCGACCACGCTTCGCCGACCATGCGTGTCCCAGCTGGCACTGTGATCGTTGAAGTCACTATGTAGGTTCCTGCATCAAAAAATATGATTTTGCGTCCCGCGAACTGAAGAAAGTCAGAAGTGATCGTTGGATGAATTGTGCGAGCGTACATTATAAAGTAAGGATTGGATGGCTTGGGTATCATCGGTTACTCCGTCCCCTCTTGCGCCATGGTCTCGTGCACTGACAAATTGACTGACAGAGTAGTGCTCGTATTGAGGGTGCGCCCTGCCAAAAATTCGACCAGCACCGTCGAGGAGTATAGAGGGCTTAGGGGCAGTTGCTATTTCAGCTTGGGTAAATGTTCCAGTGGTGTTTGTGCCAGAAAAGACATTCCCTTGACCCCATGATGCGATCACAACATCTGCGCCACCGGGGAGCACAGTAGAGTCGTTTTCATCAGCAACTGCAACTAACACATTGTTGAGTTGGATGTGATTGAGAACTAAAGATCCCGACAAGGTTGCGCTGCTTGCAGCTGCAGATCGAAGGAAAGTAGGAGTATCACGGACCACAGCGTCTATGATAGAAACGGCACTGACACCCTGACTGATTATGAACACTCATCCCACTTAACATGTCGGATTATTGGCCATACCTGTAGGAGATCGAAACCGATCTATTTGGTGATTGAGGTTGGTTACGTTTTTCCGAAACTTGGAGACGAACCGTGCAATTGTTGATTGTAACCCCTTGGAAAGTCCAGCCTAGGATCACACCTTAGTAAATGGCCAAGTCTGGAAATATTTTCCATGAAGCTCACCCCAGTTCCAATGATGAAGTATTGCCGTGTTAGCGTTATTGAATGTAACATTTCGAACCGTGAATCTAGCCAAAAGCATTAGATGATGTACCGAGTTGATGTGGAAGGGACATACTGCTGGTTTCCGATCCACATTCCATACTTTCCTAAATCGCGGATGAATAAATATCTTGCCATTTCGGCTGAGACTAACCTCCATTGAAAACCATGTCTCCCATATATCCACCACTTGAAAAAGGAAAATTGGATCAGTCCCCAAATATCAAGGAAATGAACTGACCTTCCGTTTTCCATCCAGATACCTCGAGTCAAAAGGTTCATAAACATAGCTTTCTCAATATAAGTGATATTAACCTTGGTGGGTGTTTCCAGGAGCGTCTGACATCTCAAAAACGATATTTACTAGGGAGGTAGCCTGCGCCACCTGCCAGTGTAAACCGGTTCCAGATATCTCTGGGGGGACCCTGTGATCTCATATTCAGTTGATGACGTTATAGTGGTATGGACATGAAGCACCTCCGAACGTCAATGATAAAATTCCTAACGGAACGGAAGCTGAGTTCTGTGATCAGAAAATAGTTGACTGTCTTATAAAGTTCGAGACAAACAAATTATTTGTGTTTCCGTAGAATTGTCCCGAAGCGATATATGGATCCGCGTCTACCAAGCGTAATTATAAAGCTGGTTGCAAATGAAGAAAGTAAAAGAGGCTAGAACGAACCAATGACAGCCAAGCCCTGGAAATCGGCTGTCGCAAGTAAAGTGGGGGGGGATTTGGCATCTCCCACAAGTTGTGTGTAGTAGTATGCTATAATCGGGGCAGAAACTAGATATACTCTGTCGAGCATGTTAGTATCAACCAAAAACAGAAATAGAATTCAAGTACTCACCCCTTGGGAAAATAAACTAGGGCTGGAGAAATCCTGTTGGCAGCCCAACCGTTGTTTAAGGCGTGTCGTTAGTCATAAATAAACTTACATACGTTGAGGAGTTGCAAAACTGGGAACCGCCACCGCAGCGACTCCTGGAAGATATTGCAAGGCTGAAGGTGAATTTGTGAGATTATAGCATAAGAAGAGCTGAACACACACTTAATTGCTACAGTGTCGTCAGAAATACCATCGCCTCTGGCGCCAAAGTCCTGCAATTGTAAGAATGAGAGGGCTGATTCAAGCTAACAGGATATAACATTCGCAATATACCTTGACATTGCGAAAGACTTGGTATGTTGGGTCAGTGTTGTAGGCGGAAGAACCTTGATGTTTGATTGATTCCAACCAGAAAGGTTCACCAGCACCCGCAGCTCCATGGTCAAGGCTGGGACTTGGCTCTATATCGACGGCTGCTTGAGGGGTTCCCATCGCTACGAAAGTATTGAATATAAAACATAGGACAACCAGGAGGATGTCTGTTAACATGAGATGGAACAACTTTATACAGTGGGTTAAGTTTTGGCTCGGCTGCTTTTATTCAATAATCCCAGCCAACGCCAAGCGGACCGCCTAGTCAGTGTCCACTGTCGGTGGGTCCGAATAACGTTAAGCAATGTCATCCAAGTCTCCAGTCCTGATGGGAGCACATGGTGATGCACTGAAGATGTATGGTACATATCGCCGCCCATGCAGTTGGGTACCAAAAAACCAGATGGGAAAGAAGTGGAATATGATGATTCCTTACCGACGTCGTTTGAAGGCATCTTGTCCCTGAGTCTTGAGTACGTCGATGTCGAAGCCTGAGTCAATAGTCGATTGCTCTAACTCGATCCCATCAAAGTTCTGCTAAGTCAATCCAAATGAATGCCCTGACCTTCCAAATGATCCCTGTCTGTTTATTTGGTTCGAGAGAAGAGTAGATATGAAAGGCATATAAAATACAATATAGACCCTAACCAGATCCGCTTTTTGTTTTCTGAGAGTTGCAGGGAATAAGAGCGGGCTGCTCTTTACAAAATAGATATCTATCATAACTAGAAATTGCTCCAGTGAGCGCTTGCAAGCAACATGGGGTGCACTTGTGCACTGCGTCATGCCTGCCTGTAACAATGGTCATTTTAAGACAATAAATGGCGCAGTTGTGATGCCCTAGTTAAGTCTGCGAACATATGGAGAGTGTATAGCAGCTTCATCTTTTTTCATGTTTTAACCTAGATTGAGGTGCTCACATATCCTGGGATATAAATTAAATTGTACCTTTGAAATCACGAAAAGGCCGCTGCGCACTGCTGCCCTGTACAACCTCAAAATTTAGATATTAAACTTTGAAAAATGCGATTTCAAGTTAAGGAGAGAAGATATTCAAGTTTGAGTGATTGTTTTCGATTCATTGACACATGTAGAGTAATTATTGATAGGAAAAAATATCATATACAGTAAAAAAAAAACACCGAGGAAGCTGTGAATATGCAGTAAATTGACAGAATAATCTAATCTGTGCCAACTCAGACTTAATAGTCTGAAAGCCTTTGTACTAGGGCTCTGCAACATACCATGTTATGGGTGTAGCCGAATGATTTACAGTTTAAAATTCTTACTGGAGACCGCAAACTGTAACATATAATATTGACCGACATGGTAGTATGGGTACATCGACGGCTGTGAATGTAATCTGTGAATGTAATACAGTATAAAGAGGCCTCGGTGCAATTGTTCAATCAAAATGAACTGAGAAACTGAGGCAAAAATAGAAAAATAAAGACACTTACATCTCTCCAGTTCATTAGCACACCGACGCAGCTTGGTCACAGTGAAAAAAGGTAATGTGTAGTATATAACAAGTTCAGCAAGGACGTATGTGACAACTCCCAACAGCGCTGGGAACCTTAATGCTTGATTATGATATTATTTTTACATGCAAATGGAATATAGCTCTGATACTTCACTCCATGCAAAAAAAAAACCAAGGCATATTCACTGACTTGGATTTGTTTCGCGGCGATAAAACTCACGTCCCAATCTCGGATCACGTGCCAGTGTCGCGTTTAGTGCACGCCACTGTACCGGACATGTATTTGTTGAAATTTCCATCGTATATCTTCATTTTGAGCAGGTAAAATATTAAATTGAACCTGCATTAAATATTGTAGCTAATTGTGCCAGTGTTGGCAGTGTAGCACTAATACCATAAACGGCCATCAATCGGATACAGGTCCCAACGGCGGTAAAAAGGCCTTCAACTGTACGGTCAAAAAAATGCCAAATTACTGAAGGTACGGTGTAACTACGGTTTACCTGTATAAAACGGTTATACTTAAACTTAGCGTGGAGCCCGCCGTGCGCTAGGGCCCGGCCGCGCACCGCAGTCATGTGACAGGGTGTAGCTCACCCAGTTGTGTCATAGGCTGTACCATTCCTCTGTGAGTTAAGAATCTTTCTGTGTATCTAATTTTTATTCTATTTTCAAGGGTCCACTATAAATGGACTTCTGGACTCTGGCTCCTCACTGTATCAGGCTTAGGCATGACAGCACAAGTATAATATTGTGGATTTGTACATGTTTTTACTACAGGCTGCTAGAATGTTTGGCTCCGGCCCAGGTCTAGGTCCGATGTTGGCCGACGTCAATGGGTTCATTTCCGACGAATTTTGTGCTTCCAGATTGGATCGAGTAAGACTGATCGACCCTTCCCTCGTCGAAGCCTGTCTAAACAGTGCTGCCGATGGCTGTTACGTAGAGTACCTGGACACATTCGAAATCGATGTACATACTCATGCATTACAAGTCAAGATAAGCCACTAACACCATGTCTGGAACTACAGAACAGGTACACAAGGAACTCCCCCCAGAGCAAAGGTTGACTTCATGTTTCTTTTCAGGACTACTCATTCAAGTCGAAGAGTCAAGCAGAAGAGGCTCATTATCTCCACCAGCTGCAGAAAGTCGGTCATAAGACTCTCCTGTCTAGAATGCGATCTGATGAGATTGTGTAAGGAGCAAGCTCAAGTGGCAGCAATCCATCAAGATCTGCAGGGGAAAGTCACTTCAGGAGCGCCAGTAGAGCGGGATTTTGAGGGAGGATTCGGTGGCCAAGAACAACTAGAAGATCGCTATGCAACGACCAGCGGAGAACATTAAGACATGGCACTTAGTTTGTTCTTGACAGCTCAAAAATGGGCGCAGTACTGATGAATTATTGCAATGCCTGCATGAAGGGCATCAAAGGGCTTCTTATAATTAAGGACAAAAGATAGGTAATAGTGTGGGATGAAAAGAGTGTGTTGTTTGTAATAGTCCAGGGATGTCTATACGAGACGCAGATTGCAATGGCGCTCATACCAGAGGAAATGTCCAATAAGTGCAACTATCAAATCGAATACAGATATCTCTCTCATTAGCAGACAGTCATATATCGATAGATCGTGCTATGAGGAGGGACCGGGCGTAATCATAGGGTGTCGGGGTTCATAACGGCGGGGTGCAGCTCCACCTGAACACAAAGGGGAAGGAGGTGCTGCTGTTGGGCCTACCCAGGGGTCGAGGTAGCTACATGATGCAGCTGGGACATTCATTCCGGAGGTGTCAGCAGAATTGGCCCATCCATTACCAGCATTCACTGTCGCAGTCGGGGTAGATCCACTTAGAGGGGTGAATGTGGGTGCTGGAAGGGTGATGAGAGTGCCAGTCGGGGTATAAGCAGGAAGTGACGCGATGGGACCACCGTTACTGATGACTGGAGGCGGCCACGAGAGGCCCGAGGTAACACTGGCTGGGATATTACCTGCGCCCGTACCTCCTGTCTGCCACGCTTTGAGAGGAGGAGTCCATGGACTAGTATTTCCGCAGTAGCCTATGGCCTGCCGAGGATCGGTGGGCATCCAGCCTTGCTGGAGACCAAGCTGATAAGACCATGCAGGAGATTCGACCACTCCAGAGACACTTGAGTTTCCGATTTTCCAAGTCCAGAAAAAGTAATCCTGTGTTATAAATAGTAAATCATAGGCATGATTTGGATGAGAATAGCAACTACCTGAAGCGCGTCCATGCTGGCCAAAGCAAAATTCTTGATAGCAGCTATGGTAGGGGCGTCGTAATTCTGCCAGTCCGTCCAGGTCGTACAACTACCAACACTAGCGCCAGAGCCAGGATATGTTCCCTCGTACCTAGTCCCAAGGTTGACACCGTTCAACCATAACCCGCAGTCTGTGACAGCGTTACTAAATTCCCCAGCGTTTGTCAAGCCAAATGCAGCCATAGAAGTATTGACAAGGGAGCCCCAAGTGGTGCAAGGTGTAGTGCTGTATGACGACATTGGATCTGCAGACTGGCCGCCGAAACAGATGTATGGATGAGAATCGAGCGTAATGCGATCGGCATTAGGGAAGACGTTTGCCCATTGATTACGAGGGATAAAGCCATCGTGAATAGATATGAATGGTCCATTGCCTTGTCCTGTGCCTCCAGCGTTGCGAATGATTTGATATGCTTCAAAGTAGCTAGAGACCTTGTTAACCGAGTCAAAGTGACTAGCATGTAGAATAACTCACAATCTGGAAAGTGCATCCTGGCCGACAATCGAGCCCTGGGGTTCATTGAGGATTCCAAACATGGTCACCACGTCTTTGTACTGTGGCTGGGAGATGAACTCTGCGAGGATGCGAATGTAGTCAAGAGTGCGCTGTGCGTTGGCGTATCCCATTGGTCCGTTCAAAAAGTTGATAGTCCCCAAGCGTCCGGAGTGGTTCCACCCGTTTTGGCTGCCTGGTACGGCATGGAGATCAAGATTGATGCGTAGGCCGTACTTGCGCGCCCATTGGATAGCCTTGAGGAAGTATCTACCACCGACGTCGATCAGAGGACTAGAAAGTGAGTAAATCAACTTACGTCCAAGATGTCCTCTCTAAAAACGGTTCGTCATCACGAACTTCTATAGCCCAATATGCCAAAGGTAACCGGATATAATTTAGCCCAGCGCCTGCGATGTCGGCGAAGTCTTTCTCGGTCTGAGATAGGAGATTAGTCCAGTAGAATGTATGTTAGACTGTAACCACCCACAATGAATGTTTTGTAATGAGTTTCTAATTGACTAATACCGCCGTTGGCCGTGTCTGCTCGCATGGCCAGGCTGAGGGTCCATTCGTCGACTGCTGGTTGTGTGTTCTTTAAGTATGGCTCAAAAAGAGCAGGAGCACTATGGAGAGGGTAAACATAAGGATGAATCTGAGAAAAGGAAGTGAATGCAGAACTTGCATAAACTGCAACAATGATCACTTTTAGTATGTGAGAAATTTGTAAAGAAAACCACGTACAGGCTCAGTGTTTAGCCATCCACCAATATTAACCCTGGGTAAGGTTAGCTGCAGTAGTTATTCAGCAAATGCAATGATGACATACCCGCGGATCTGATCGATGCCGTACTGGAACGTTTCGTTCAACGCAGGTGACCAGGATTGAGCTCTAGCACCATTATTGAATGGATCGTTCTCATCCCAATACCAATAACCACCAAAAGGGTTTTTGTAGATGAACGTAGTACCATCCTCCATCGTGATCTTACTTCCATCACCTCCGGTCACTACAGCAGTCACAGGTGTTTTGGTGCTGCTAGGTTTCGGGGCCTCGTTGGACGACTTGCCGGGCTCTGCGGAAGAGCTTCTGTTGTTGTTCGGCCTTATGATAGCAAAGTAGACGGGAATAACAACAGCAAGAAGAAGGAGGATGAGCGCAGCCAGGATGGCGAGAATCATGACCTTGCGTTTAGATCGTGTGCGCGGAGCGGCATATGCAGCTTGTTTCTCGTCCATGGCTCTATTCTGGGACCGGCCGAGGGGGGACATCGGTAGCCCGCCCTGCTCAGAAGCATAAGGATCGTTGGGGTCGTCCCTATATGACCCTGTATATGGACCATGTGTGAGAGGCGTTGCACCAAGGGTATCATTGAGGGCGTAGGTAGATCCATTATAGTCCGAGCCGCCAGAGGGTTGTGTATTGTGTGAAGAGGCGTAGGAATTACGAATTTGTGGATTGCCGGGGTCGTCGTAGAGAGCCGCACCGAGAAAGCGGGGAGTAGCGGCACCAAGCGGAACCGCGCCAAGCTCGGCAGGTTGGGACTGAGGGGTGTGAAACGAGGTTATTTCGGGGTCTGGGGACGGCGGGGCGTTATAGAGAGCTGTTGACGGAGCATCGTCGCTGGTGAGAGGCAAACGGTCGTAGTTTGCGCCAGCTTGGATGTTAGACGCCATGGTGGGAAGAAAGAAAGAAAGAAGGCAGGCTGTGATAGATTACTCAGGAAAAAAGTGGCCACGAGGACTTCAGTGTAGATAAACTGGGGCAGTCTACAGTATGGCCCGTGCCACTTGCAGCAGTGCAACGAGTCGGACCGTTGTGATGATGGGGGAAGAGAGAGAGAGAGAGAGAGAGAGAGAGAGATGGCAGTGGGCACGCTCAGGGACAAACACCTCAACAATCTAATTATTATTTACATGCCATTCCTATTTTGGTATATTACGACGCCGAGACTTTCCCGTTTTCGATTTCATCTCCATCATAGGTCATATGTACGGCCATCTCCCACCGTCCGCGTCACTGCCAACTGGTTGGCAAGCACGTCAATGTTATGATGGGTTAACAGGAAACCCTTGTTGCTGCTGCTGCTGTTGCTTACGTCTGAGTTATCATTCAGACTCATTCAACTAAAATCTTACCTGTTGAAGCCGCAGAGCGGTGTGAATTTGTTCCGTTGTAAGTGGAACATTCGGCAAGTAGTATCCCCCACGTGTCCCAGCGTTTCCTGGTACTTGAGCAGCTTGAAGGAGGGGGTGTGCTTGGGCAGACGGGGGTCTAGGAGAATTGGCAGTTGATGGCACCGCCGAGCCAAGGGGAGGTGAAACATGTGCAGGTGACGACGTAATATCCCGATTCGCGTACGGAGGCGATAGATGGGGGCTGTTCACAGCCACGGCGGTGCTTTGAACTACATTCTGTGCTTGTGCAAGAGCCTGTGCGTGAACTTGCGCCTGCTGTTGCGCTGCACGCGCTTGCGCTTGAAGCATGTGCTGTGCCCTGGCCTGCATAGATGGGGTGTTTGTCCTTTGTTGTTGTGATATATTTACCTGACTCCGTATTTGGGGCACTTGAGATGAGCCGGGAATGGCTGTTCCAACAGGCCTCTGCATCACACCTGCTACCTGCGCCTGCTGCGGCTGTTGGGGCTGCGGTTGAACTGGTTGCGTCATGTTGGGTGGCTGGTGTCCAGAATTAGTCAGAAAACAAGAGGAACAACTCTAAGTTAAACCTACCGGAAGTGTCCCATTTGGCCCCACACGACTCATGTTCTGTCGATGTAGTTCCTCTTGTCTCTTGCGAGCCTGTTGAATTTCCGCCAGTTCCCTAGCTTCTTTTTCTGCCTTCGCTCGACTTAGTTCTGCAGGGGTGCGTTTGGGTAGCTTGGCGTACTGAGCATGCGTCTCATGGATAGTAGGTTGTTTTCGTTGCGTGTCTGAAAATAGATCGTTACGGAAATATGAATAAGGTTGGATAAATTGGGTTTACTCTGTATCTTCTGTAATGCTTCTGCTCTTTTTTTCCCCGCCTTTCGAATTGTTTCTTGAACCAACAGATGGCGACGTCTCTTCCTTGGTTCGCTTCCAGTCGCCATCCCGACGGGAGTTACACTCGATACACTGGTACTGGCAAGTCGTTTGACACCACGTGTAGTCATCTGAGTTGGTGTCGTGTCAACTGCCGAAGAGTTTTCAGTCAGTCGCCGAAGTTCAGGTGCCCATGTATCCCTCCAACGCTCATAGCAATCGTGAAATGTCCGCTTGTCGGTTGAGATAGTAAGACGAGACCCATTGAAGCATTCCGCGATCAGTGGCCAATTGTGTGGGTAACGGTCGATAAGAGTTTTCAAGAGCAAATCATCAGCATTGCTCCAAAGGTGCTCCACAAGGCGCTTGCGGTGTTCTTTATTCTTCAAGTACGCCGTCTGCATTGATAGGGCGATCATGTGGGATGGACTATTGGTGAACCTAGTCTCGAAAATATCTTCATAGGAATAATTTAGTACCTTGTCCCAACAGAGGAAAGGAACATACCGCTGTTATCGTCAGATATCTTCGGCAGAGTCTCCTCAGGCGCAACAGGAGTCTCATCCAACGGTAGCCATTGGCCATTTTTCCAGTTCTTGGAAGGGCGAAGAGGGCCTATAAGAGTAGGTTTTGACATCATGAATTCTCCAGTCGGATAGAGCTTTGTGTAAAGAATATCATCCGGTCTCTTGGTAGGATCGTCACGGTCGGATCTCTTCTCAGATCGTTTCTTGCCGTCAGCAGAAGGGATAGCAGGGGCTTGAATAACTGGTGTGGGGTCAAATAGGGTTAGGATAGGCAGATCCGGGAATATGGCCGCGAGGTCGGGAGTGGGTAATGCAGCGTCGTCGGATGAAGTCGCACCAGGGGCGTCAATTTTCGACATGTCAAATGTTTGAAGGTCAAGAAAAAGTTTATCGTTCTCTGAATAAGCAATAAGCTCTCGGAATGGGGCATAAATGTTAGTTTTTGTTGATTTTGTGGCTGTGGTTAAGGAGAGGCCAGGGCCGGAAGGTGTAGATTGGGATGCAAGAATGGGGTCGTTGGAGCTCGCCTTCAGTGCCAGAGCGGGGTCCAGTTTCCCGCCGCCATCTGCCTCTGTGCTAGGTTCATGATGAGTCAAGGCCAACATGTCCTCGACCTCTTCGGTCTTTGGTTGGATATCTTGAGAATCATGCGTATTCGTAGGATGATCATTATAGGCCGCAGAATCATCGAGAGCCTCTTGAAGTAAAGTGCTGGGTGCGAGGGGATCAATAACGTCCTGAGAAATTTTGTCCTTGTCTTCATCTTCATCTTCATCCTCTTCATCATCATCCTCTTCTTCCTCCTCGGAGCCGTAATCAACCCCTAACAACGATGTGGATTGCTGAGGATGAGCCCCTTCTGAGTCTGTCACTTCTATTTCAGGTCGGTGAGCGCCAGGGTTAAAATCAACACTATCTTCCATCACTACGTCCTGGCCTTGATGCTCGCTGAGTGGTCGTTTCCACCTAACGCAGATTCCTCTCACTACCCGCACTTCCATAGTACCCGCCGTCCACCAATCGAGGACAGCGGTCGAGAGGTTGTAGGCTAGGGCTAATTTCCATTTTCGCTCCTCTCGAAAGTCAACTCGCATCCATTTCTAACAAGCTAATAAGAAATGGGCTTCGATTTAAAAGAATTTTTAGCGCACCATCTCATCCATTACGTGATCCCAATGTGTCTTCGGCACGCCACCTATAGCCCTTTGCTTTTTGGGTTGCCTAAAGCTCCACCGCCCCTCTCGTTTCAGAGACTCGATGCGCTCAATGGCACGAATGAACCGCAACTCCGACATGGCAGTCTGGTAATCACTTAGATGACAGGTTAACAGGTCGAGATGAAGGGACATACCGCCCACTCCCTAGTACTGAGGCATTTATTAGAACGGGCAACCTTTTTCCAGACAGGATTGGCGTTGATCGTGGCGGCCCATTTGTTTAAACCCAAAGGGGTCCAGTCGTTATTCTCCTTCTTGCTAATACCCTCTCGTTTGCGTCTAGCCGACTTCGCCTTCCGTATATGCTCGGGGTTGATAAGTTTGAGAGAAGGGAGGGTAAACTCTGGTTTGAATTGGTGTACGCGCTCCAGAGGTGCAACAGGTGTTGGGAAAGATATTTGTGGTTGTAGCACCTCGTTAAAGACGTATGCGGGTTCTGGAGAGCCGGAGGGTAGAGTCGAACGTACGATGACTGGGGGTTTCGCTGCTGCTGTATGAATAGCATCTGAGAATATATGGTGCAATGAGACTGTGGATACAGCAATATCCTCTAGTGTACCCGCAGAACGCTGAGTCTTCACTTCTTGAGGGTTCGACCGGGAAACATCCACATCAATATCCATCTGCTCCGAAGATTTCAAATCCAAAGGGTTCGTCGTCTCCTGAGGATTATTGACGTTCACCTTTGTTTCACCACCCAAAACTCCCGCTTCGAACCGTCCTAGTCTACCATGGCGTAATGAACCCTCTACAGACCTCTCCGGCGATTCTGGAGTATTGTCCACGATCGTATGCTCTTTGAAATATATTGATTGTGCGTGGCTTAAAGGCGATGCCTTGAGCAAATCAAGCTCGTCGTCGTCCTCAAGCTCCTGGATCAGTGAACCAGACGTGGGTTCAGCAGTTGAAGAGACACTAGGCCGAGGTGATAATATTCGAGAGGATTCTTGTCTGGGAAATTCCGCGATGTCTAACTTCTGGCGACTACGCATAGACCGCTTCGATGTCGGATTACCTTTGGAGGAGATGCTTCTGGTAGAGTTATCGTCATCTTTGAAGTGTAGAGGAAGTATTTCGCTTTCAGTGAGATTGATTATGCTACCCGCGTCTGGGCTTTACGGAGCGTAAATATGGGTCCCATTAGGGAACAGATGAAATGTGGTGGCGTACTTGTCGGTAGTTATGTGGAATCGCAGCAAAAACGCCTGCAGGTCCTCCTCATCTTGATCGTCCACGCCAAAAATTGGGCCGAGATCATGTCTCCGGCGTATCATTTGGTGCATTTCGCGAAGCAAGACATCACGACGTTCTGAGATAGCTCTGCAAACAATTTCATGAATAATCCAATGTTGTAGTAACTTTCACGCACGTAAGCTTTGCAACACTTTCCTCGAGCAACAATTCTTTTGATAGGTGTGACATCTTCAGACAACTTGTGCGTGTCTACCTTCCAGTGTGCAACCAGTTCTCGAGGTCGTGGAACACTCTTACTTAGTGATTTTGGCATTACCTGTTAAGGAGAAGCAATCAATACACGTGATGTTCCGCCAAATAGATGCCAACCGTGCTTTGCACGGGGTTGTACATCTAATGAGAGAAATCAAGACTTGCCATCGCTCCTCGTAATACTATGTTGGCTACATAACTTCAAATGTTTACAGCATTATTCCTACGTGAACACTGCAACACACTACCTTCCAGCCGTTTCGGTATCGATGGACAGCACCGAAATTCTCTTGTTTGCACGAACAGATCATTTTTCGAGCAAATAAAGGCCAGTTCTGGAAGTTGTGCAACTCACTACGACTGCCAGATTTCGTCGAGTGATTCTCCATTGATCTCCAACCCAAAATGTGCATCTCATTCCCTGAAAAGGTTGTGTTTGCTTGAACGGATCACTGTTGGGACAAATAGGGAAAAATGGAGGCTGTCTATTGATACCGAAACGGCTGTCAGAAAAATATATCTATCAATGTTGCAGCGGTAAGCACATACAATAAAAATAAAGTCTGTCAACTACCTGCTGCCAATGGCCATCAGGGATTCTCTGGCCCTGGCTAATACCAGTCAGAAATCTTGGTTTAACAATCTCAGAATGGCACTCCCAATGCCTAAGAGCTCCTCGCATGCCTACAACAATTGGTGGAACAGTGGGTCACAGTTCTCCACTGCGAGCGCCTCCTCGTGGCTGTCTGCACATGTTGCGCGCATGTCACAATCTTACCACCCGTGTAGCGGATCTCCGCCTCGACAGCTGGCGCGAGCGCCTGTCAGCGCAAGGTTACCGGCGAGGAGTCTTAAGCTTGTCTCGACCTGTTTGTCCCGTGGGTAAAAACTGTTTCCATTTCTTATATAGATACATAGGCTCAACAAATCCCCTCACACAAAATGTGGGAGGGGCTTACCAAGGTAGTGATTTCATTAGGCAATGTAAATCTTTTTGTCGTGACCTTGAGCCTGAGCCACAGACTCAATGCTAAATATTATGTTTATCTGACATGGAGTGAAGCTTGCGGGTCCCTCCTGCGGACGGTCTTGGATCAATGTAGGGGTTTTTGAATGGCAATGTAAAACACTACAAAACACTATAAACACTACATTTTGATTGTAACCTTGATCTTATCCATCCTGCCACACTCAAAATTCCCATTAAATATGTCTGTTGAGCTCTTTCAAGAACTAAGTGTCATTTACACGTTGGTGCACAGGGGCTGATGTAGTTGTGCACTGAAGGCCAATGTCATTTCATTTGATCAATCCTTTTTATTTATTTATTTTTAACCAATTTGTATAGTGCATTTAAGTACACGTGGACTACTCATAGTGAACAAAAGTATTTGCGCTTATGTCATAAATGTGTCACATTTATTGTCGACTGGCCCCACCTAACCTCGCATTGACACAGGAAATGTGGACAGTTAATCCTAAGATTCAAATATTATATTGATACCATTTATAAGCATGTATATGTAGCATTAAAACCGGGTTTGACCTCCTTTTGCTTTCGAAACTGCAACTCCTTGATCAGGCATGTAGTCAGTGTGCTAGTTGATGGCATCAATCAATATCTCATCCCAAGCATCGCAAACAAATTGCTTCTCCTGATCAATAGTAGTCTG